>JAKCPI010024456.1:0-13237 GCA_023213315.1 Euborellia annulipes
AGAAACATCTTTCATCTAGCTATTATAATACTAAAATTATGATTTCACTGACATGAAAAGATCTTAAATTCTGCATGCCATCTAGCAAGCACGATTGGAACTGCGTCACAATTCTAAACGCCTGCGAGGGCCGCAACCTCTTAAGCGAGGAGTAGAGGCGATTTTAACAAATTTCAACTGGGTAGAGAGAGCTTTGTTTGAAAAAGATGAAATTTTTTCAATTAACGCTCAAATAGACTGTAAATTAATAAGTCAATATATCGTTTATTTTCTTTTTGGATTTATTATTTTAAGTTCATTTTCTGCATCTATTTTGACTTTATTTATTTATTTATCTATTTAGATTTAGGCCATTTAGACTCCGTTCCTATTTATTTAAATTAATTAGTAACTAAATAAAAATTAAAAGTGAGGTGGATAGCTGAGTAGATCTCGTAGTAAGGAAGAAAGAAAAGAGCGTTTGCAGCTAGGTTTATTTCGTTTAATAATCACTTCAAGCCGACGTTTCGGTCAGATATACGACCATCATCAGGGGTGATTTTGTTGACACGCTTCAGCCCTGATGATGTATATATATATATCTGACCGAAACGTCGGCTTGAAGTGATTATTAAACGAAATAAACCTAGCTGCAAACGCTCTTTTCTTTCTTCCTTACTACAAATAAAAATTAGCCATTTTCTCAAAGGTAGACAAAATTGATTACAATTTTTTTTTTATATAAATTAAAGTATATTTTTAATAAGAAATATTTTTTAATTACTTATTTAAAATATGGGTGAATACATTATAATATTTTTGAAAGATTAAATAAAAAAGGGCCCTGCAGGGGGAGACAGTTTAAACCATAACATAAACTCATACGTCATAGGCGTCATACTCTTATATCAAATAAAATCACTAGCGTAACGTTTTATAGCTCGCCCCCCCCCCCCGCAAATTTTATTTCATTATTAAACCATACAAAAAATATTTCTAAAATACCGTATATCTTTGAACCCTGAGGGCCCCGGGCCCTCTCAATGAGAAATTTTCATTATTTTTTTTTTAATCTAAATTTTTCCGTTTTTATCAGAGCTACAGATTTTTAGCCCGGCCCGGCCCATGCCCCCCCCCCCCCCGCGGGGTCTGCGGGGGCGTACGTTACGCCACTGAATAAAATAGATCAAAGATGACTTCACTCCAGCTAGGTTTAGGTGTGTGACCCTACTCAGAAAACACAGGTCCGGTCCTCCCGGTGTGATCGCACCTTTAAGCTTTTGACCGTAAGTCCTCGTTGATACATTTTGTAAATTAAAATTAAATATACAGTATAGACATGGGTGATACTGTATCAATCTGATATTTTGTATCAGGTATGAAAAAGTAACAGATAGTCATAATGGGTGCGAGCAAAAAATATCAGGTATTTGAGTATCAGCTACTCAGGCACACTCCACTAGACTCGTACCCGATATCTTGCGCTAGCGCATTGATCAAATACTTGCTTTTCACTTTAGAGCGTCTTTACCCGATACAGTTTTCGTTTCGCCTGTTCTCTCATTCCTTCTCTCTTGCGACCCTCAACTCGCGACGCCCCGCCCCGTCTCTTCTCTCCTGACAGGGCAATTTCGCTAGCTCTGGCGCGCTTTTCGAACGTCATTCCGAATCATTTTTACATTTTTTACTCTACTTTTCTCACTAGGCCCTATAATAATTAAATACAAATCTAATTATTACTAATATATTATTTCTCTTTTCTTTAATTTAAGAAAGAGAGGAGAAATGAAAAAAAAAAAAAAAATTTTAATAAATAAGTTGTTTTTTTTACTTGGAAACTTTTTTATTTAAAAACATTAATTAAAAAAGTAAAAATACAAGTAACTGAGAATTTACTTCAATAAATTAAATTTCTTTCGCTAGTAAAGAAATTTGTTAATTATTTTTCTAGTGCAGTATACAAATTGACATTTTAAATTTAGAGACATTAAAATGTCTGTTCAGTCAGTTTGGAAAACTCTTTAGTAATGAATAATTATGAGTTTTTGATTTTTCAAGTCAAGAATATTTATAAATACAGGGGAAAAAAACTTTGAAAAATGTTAATTTAGTCTCTAGTAAAATGACATTTCATACTACGTATCGAAATTGTTACTTGTATTTATGTGAAGTTAGCGTTGCTGAGTGAAATCTGTATCGGGTACAAAAATATCTGGTAAAAATATCGGGTACGAACAAGTACCTGGTACAGCAAAATCGCGTATCGACCCATGTCTAATACAGTAACCCTTGGTCAACATTGACATATCAATTAAAGATAAAAAAACATCTCTCATCTAGCTATTATAATACTGAAATTAGGATTTCACTGACATGAAAAAGACCTTAAATTTTGCATGCCATCTAGCAAGCACGATTGGAACTGCTTCACAATTCAGAACGCCTGCGAAGGCCGCAATCTGCTAAGTGAGGAGGAAAGGCGATTTTAACAAATTTTAACTGGGTAGAGAGAGAGCATTGGAGAAATACTCTGATAAGAATTTTTATATGTTGTAGGCCTACTTATGGATTAAATTTTCACTGTAGGTACAGTCAGTTTCAATATTAGCCGCCACCCTAGAGAATAGAGCCGTGAAGTTAGATAACCAGAGTGCTTAGAAAATAAATAAATAAATTTTTTTTTTAATATTTCAATGGAAATACTATTGTTTGAGACAGCAATAACGGCAGCTAACCGCTCTGGTTGTCTAACTTCACGGCTCTATTCTCTATGGGTGGCGGTTAATATTGAAACTGACTGGACATGTACACTAATTTTAATTGTTTTTTTTTTTTGTAATAATTGTTTAATTATTACTTTTTTTGGGAAAACATTTAGAGTTTATTCATCTAAAAGAATTTTTTATCATTATATAATAAACTCAATTGTTTTTACTTTCTCTTACCTATGTATATATGTAATATATATACAGGGTGGCGCAAAAAGATGGGAACTTTTGAAGAAAGAAAAAAACAAGGAACAATTTTTTTTTAAATTTATTCAGGATGCCTAATGTACACTACAACATTGGAAATTTAAGAAACATTCAAGTTTTGAAGATGATATCGCGAAGATGATGTCCGTCTTGCCGGATGCATTCAGCAAGTCGATTTTGAATATTCTGCATTACCTGGTGCAAAGTGTCGAGTGGTATTGCTGCGATCTCTTCTGTAATCCTTGTTTTGAGTGCAGGTAGGGTTTTGGGACGTGTATTGTAGACTACACTCTTCAAGTAACCCCATAAATAAAAATCGCACACTGATAAGTCGGGGGAACGAGGTGGCCAAACAATGTCAGCGTTCCTGGAAATGACGTGGTTACCAAACAGGCGCCTGACCGCTGCCATTGATACTCTTGCAGTATGTGCAGTTGCCTCGTCTTGTTGAAACCAAGTGTTTTCAAAGTCAATACCAGGTAAACTGTGCATTCTTGCAGCCAAAAATGTCTCAAGCATGGTAACATATCGCTCAGAAGTTACTGTCACCGTGTTTCTCTGGTCATCTTCAAAAAAATACGGCCCACTGATCCATGGCCACTAAATCTCCAATGCTACTGTACAACTTGCCACCTTCCTCCCGTTTCTCCGCCCCTCACAGTGCTGCCAACATCAAATCCAAAAGTTCCCATCTTTTTGCGCCACCCTGTATATAGAGAAAGTATTGGATTCATATCAAAAATTCGATGTCGAGATTTTGATTAATCTTCACGTTTTGAGGTCCCCTGAATCCAAAAAAGTGGTTTTCGCGTCTGTGTGTGTGTGTGTCTGTCTGTGTTCAATTTTAAGCATGAAGGAATTGAGCTATGAGGTTGAAATTTTATATTTAAGTTTTGTACTCTCCTGGACCGTGAAAATAAGCTTTTAATCAAAATCGCCCAAAGAGTACTAGTACTTTACTGATGTACTTTTTCAGTTTTTTTCGAGTTTCTCAAAATTCGCTCGAACGATTTTTTTTTTAAATTCATAAATCAATTAATTTTAAAATTCTCTTTAAAATGTATATTCTCATTTTGTCAATGAAATCTTCTGAAGACCACTTTACTCTTGTACTCCATTGAAAAGATAGAAATGGTTGCCATGGTAACAAAATATAAATATTTTTCCATACTTATAAATTTTACATCTGAATCCAAATGTTCCGTACTAAAAAATCTGGTGTGACAAGCACAGAACACAACTTTCGATTACCGAAGTTAAGAGAAAGTTGTGTGCTGTGCGCCAGTCACACCAGATTTTTTATCTAGAAAATAAAAAGTGTTTATTATTACTTTCTTCCTCCCCTCCACAAAAACGTTCAATTTTTAGAGGGAAAAATTTTTTTTTCATGACCAATTAAGAGTTAGAGCTTAAAAGCCCGAGCCCCTCAGAAGAAAAAGTTCAATTAAATTTAAATAGTTGAATTTTTCTTGAAACATTGGAGCGATCTTTTAAAAATAATTGAATTTATGGTTCAGAGGGCCCGGGCTCCGGGGATTTATCCCCCCTCTGTCTGCGGCCCTGATGATAACCAAGAAGTAATAAAATCTTAAGACGATGCGAAAACATATTGAATCCAGGACGAAACCAAAGTCGTGCTGAACAGCTAGTGTTGATATAAATTACAATGTAATATGAAATGAAAAATTATGATATATTTTTGATATTGATAGGCTCATCTCTGTCAGCAGATTTTTATTCTTTATTCATTCAACAGATAACCAATAATAAAAATTAACTGAACAAAAGAGATTTAATAAAACTCGCGGTGGTTTTAATTTGACTCAATAATAATACCAATGCAGAAATTCATGAAGTAGAAAATTATTTTTTAATGAATTTGCACCGAATGAGACAGTAAAAAATTACTAAAAAAAAAAAATATAAAATGAATACAAAATATTTGAATGATAAAAAGAAATATGGTGTAACTTCTACGTAACGCGAATTTTAATATTTTTGTTTAATGATCGATTACCAGCCAAATACATATTTTAAAAATAATTTATACCCATATTTCATCTTTACATTTAAATTTTCATTTTAGAACCGCTGATATAACCTGACAGGTTAAATAAAATATTATACATCTATTGATAAAAATATTTCTTTTAAATAAAACTTTATTTCCATATAAAACAATTGTGATTACTCTCTCTCTATTTAAATTCAACGAAAAGTAGAGGAGGGGACGGAGGAATAAGCTGTCGCTAATGCGACAAATTTTTCATTTTTTTTTTTTTTTTTTTTTTTTTATTTAAACTAACTCATATTTCATTCAGCCTGTTTCTTTACATTCAGGCCTATTTATATAAAAAGTTGTTAATGCTAGACACTCTTGTTAGCTATTTAATCTTCGAGATTCATTTAATTTTGATTAGTATTAAATTTCTACCGTAATTCACTTTTGATAAGAAAATATAATTTCGACTTAAAAAAAAGACCAAATTTTATGAAAGAAAAAATCTGGTGTGATTGGTCCACAACTTTCTCGTGCCCTTTAGCAAGAGAAAGGTGTGTACTGTGCTGTCACACCAGATTTTTTTGTGTCAAGATATATTTAGTAGATGGCGCTGATCTACGAATACTTCCACATTAGTAAAGTGTACTTCAAACAATTTTCACAAAAAATTTCACTAATATAATCTAAAAATTGATTTATTAATTTTAATCAAAATCGTTGGAGCGAATTTTGAGAAAATCAAAAAAACTGACATCAGTAAAGTACTAGTACTTTTTGGCCGATTTTGTTTAAAAGGTTATTTTCACCGCTTGGGGAGGTGCCTGTTTTAAATTTAAAATTTCAATCTCCTAGCTTTTTCGGTTACTGAGATATTTTGTTCATAGACAGACAGACAGACCCATTTTTTTTAGACTCTTGGGACTTCAAAACGTGTATATCCATCAAAATTTCAACATCGAATTTTTGACATGATTGCAACACTTTTTTTTCTCTATATATTTCATATATAGGGTAAGAGAAAGTAAAAAGTTCAGTTATTTTGGAAAATGAATTATACAAAGGAGTCAAGATTGGGCACTGAGCCGCAAGACTAGAGTCACGGGCTGATAGGAATTCTTCTAAATTCTGAAAAATTATAAATAAAGAGAAATATAGTGAGTTAAAATTTTAGATACTCAGAAATTATTGATTTAAAAGATTTTAAAATTTATTCATTTTGGATTATAAAAGGCGGATGCGTGATTTTGTGTTTATTGGGTCAGCGGCCTAGGATAAAGAAAGTACGCACACCACGAAAGCAGGGAGGTCCTGGTTTCAGAGGACGCAATTTTGCCCAATCATAAACACAAACTCATCTCGCAAATTTGTTATTTTATTTTTTGCACCATGGCCCATAACAGGAAAAAATCCCAATTATAATGCGACACCACAAAAGTAAAATTAAAATAATAAAATAAACGATATATTGACTGGTTAATTTACAGTCTATTTGAGCGTTGATTGACAAAATTTCATCTTTTTAAAAAAAGCTCTCTTTAGCCAGTTAAAATTTGTTAAAATCGCCTTTCCCCTTGCTTAGGAGGTTGCGGCCCTAGCAGGCGTTTTGAATTGTGACGCAGTTCCAATCGTGCTTGATAGATGGCGGGCAGAATTTAAGATGTTTTCATGTCAATGAAATTCTAATTTCATAATTATATTAGGCGGATGAGAGATATCAATCGTTTAATCTCATTTGTTATATTCAAATTCAATATCATTGCACTGACAATTCATTTAAATATCTGAAAAATAAATAAAATAATTTTAAAAATTTCTTGACTTAAAAAAAATTGACTGTACGATTTCAAAGACTTGATTAAGAAGTTATTTAAAATAATTAGGCTATTATCTGGTTATGCTTCGTCTAAAGCCAAGGATTGCAGTTCGAATCCCGGGGATTTGATTTACAAATAAATTTAATTTCAAGATATGTCGTATAATCTTTGTCAAATACCACTCAGTTATTCGTAACACGAAAACCCAGGCTTTGCGATACATATAAATTTGAGATAGTGTATATAAAATTTAATTTATATTCAATAAATATAATGAAATTATTCAAAATACATATCATTTTAGAACTGTATATAGAGAGTATAAAATAAAATTTCTTTTTCAAGTTAATAAAAATGTTTTTTGAAACTATTTGAGATTTAATGATACGGATAATTTTTACTTTCTTTAATGATGTACTTTTTCAGATTTTCTCAAAATTCACTCTAACGATTTTGATTAAAAATTCTAAAGCAATCATTTTTTTTTAGATGCTATTTAAAATGTATATTACTTTCTCGTACCCTATATATGAAATATATAGAGAGAGAAAGTATTGTTTTTATTTTGTTCTCAAAATTGTTCGAACTACATTTGATTCTTGTACTTCTTTAGAAAAATAGGAGAAATGGTTGCGATGGTTATATTTTTCTATATCTAACAAAGCTGTGAGTGTTATTTATTGGCGAGACCAAACATCCTATGGCCTCCGGGAATCGAACCCAGGATCTCCAGCCTTTCCGGGGCATAGTCGTGCTGTCCATTGCACCAGGCCACCGAACCCTCGACCTACACCAATGGTTATTTATTGGCGAGACCAAACATCCCAATGGCCCCCGGGAATCGAACCCAGGATCTCCAGCCTTTCCGGGACATAGGCGTGCTGTCCATTGCACCAGGCCACCGAACCCTCGACCTACACCAATGGCCTGGTGCAATGGACATCACGCCTATGCCCCGGAAAGGCTGGAGATCCTGGGTTCGATTTCCGGGGGCCATGAGATGTTTGACCTCGCCAATAAAAAACACTCACAGCTTTGTTAGATATATATCTCTATGGCTTAGTTAATTCCGAAAAGAATCGAGATGTTTTTTAAATAATGTTTATAAATTTTAAAACTTGAATTCTAATATATAAACTTTCAATTACCGAAGATAAGGGAAAGTTGTATGCTATGCGATCAGTCACACCAGATTTTAATCAACAAACTAGTGATGTAAATGCTTTTATTTGGGGTGTAAGTGGGGAGGGGAGTTTGAATAAAAATTGTAATCCCTCTCAAAAACTTAATTGAACAATCCTCTGATCCTTTTGACTAGAAAGAAGTCGCATTTATTGAAAGAACAAAATAAATAAAGTAAATATCATATTTTTCCTTTTCTCAAAAGCTATACTTTTATATTTCATTATATTTATTTGTAAAAGCTTTCTTAGAACGTTTTTCATTCGATTAAAAATTAAATAGAAATAACCCTGCTTACGATAAATAGAATGGCTAGAGAAAGTGAGTTGATTATTTTTTTCTGTGTAGCCAATCAATAAGTAATTTGATGGTATTACTGGCCAGCAAACTGATTGTACTTGAAAAAGGACAGGAGAGGCTGCACCCGACAATGGATGTTACATATTAAAAAAGGGACATATGTTGTTAAAGTGATAAAATGCTCACTTTGCGTTCGTGCTTTAGTAAAAGCCCAGGAGCAAGAAAATTCTTGCCCGAATTCATCCACTTCTTTTTTTTTTTTTTTCTACAAATTAGATGCAAAAACGAAGAATATTTAAATCAAACCTCAACTCAGACGACTTTTAAGTTAACGTTACATGAAAAGCTAGCGTAATATTAAAACAAGAGAGAATTTTTAACATTTAATCGTGTGTTTCTTAAAGAACATTTTAAAATAAAATAATGTTTTTTAGAAATCAAAAAAAAAAAAATATATATATATTAAATTTTCTCTTTGATTAAATAAAAATGTCATTAAGTAAATTAAAGCAAATATTTTTATATATAAGGGATTTTAATAAATATTCACTGAAAATGTTTATTCATAAAAATAAGTAAAAAAAAAAAATGGCCCACAACTTTCTCCCATCTTCGGTAAGTAAATGGCATAGTGAAAGATTTTTTACTTTCTCTTACCTATAAATATGTAATATATATAGAGAGAAAGTATTGAATTCATGTCAAAAATTTGATGTTGAGATTTTGATGAAAATACATGTTTTGAGGTCTACTGAGTCCAAAAAAGTGGGTCCCGCAAAATGGTCTGTTTGTGTGTGTCTGTAAGTCTGTATATCTTTGTTCAATTTAAAGCATGAAAGATTTGAGCTACGAGATTGAAATTTTATATTTAAGTTAGGTACAGTGAGGGACAATATTAAGTCCCACCCATGCCATTTCTACTTGTGATTATTTCATTGTTTTTAAAAAAATAATATATATTTTTAATGGAAACTTTCATGGTTCAAATCTAGAAAATTTCCAATAACGATTTGCATTTTTTTTTATAAAAACAATGAAATAATCACAAGTAGAAATGGCATGGGTGCGACTCAGGGGCGGATTAAAGGGGGGGGGCGAGGGGGCGATCGCCCCCCCGAGAAGAAATTCACAATGTTATAAAAACTAGTAATCTAAAGATAGTATTATGATTTCCGGGCTTTAATTTCAATTGAATTTGTTACCAATCAATCTAAATAAATAGGAAAGGGGTCTAAATGGCCATAGATGCCCACAAAGTCCTTAAATAAAAAAAAAAAAAAAAACCGCCCCCCGACAAAATTGCATTAATCCGCCACTGGTGCGACTTAATATTGTCCCTCACTGTGCACCCCTGAGGAGTGAAAATAAGCTACTAGTACTTTGATGCACTTTTTCAATTTTTTTTTTCGATTTTCTCAAAATTCAAAAATAAATTATTTTTTAGATGCTCTTTTAAAATGATTATTTTCATTTTGCCCTCAAATTGTTTGAAGACCTTTTTACTCTTGTATATTAATGTTTTCCCATGTTTATAAATTTTACATCTTGGAATTCTATAGTTTGGAGGGAAAGTGGTGTAGGTTTTACGTGAAACCTATTTATCAATATAAGTAATATTGTTTAATATATGTGAGGTTTCAATAGGTTATAAATGAAATGATAACTTGAATTAACCCATCTTCAGGAGTTACATATGACTGAGAGTCATATTGAAATATATAGAGTTATAAATTAAAATATTTCTTTCATTTTAACATATCGAAACCTCACATAAATAAAATAATTTTATTTATAAATAGGTTTCACGTAAAACCTACTGTACTGTACGTCAGCGCCATCTACTATCATTTCCCTGAAGTTTGATACAACCATCAGGTCATCCACAATCATTTCCATGTAGTTAGACACAATGATTTTTTAGGGTTCATGTTTGTGTCTAACTTCATGGAAATGACTGTAGATGGCGCTGACGCCTTAGCATATAAAATGAACGTACTGAGTCGGACCACGTGCCCACCATTTGGAAACGACTGCAGTATAAGCAATCGAAACGTTGTGCAGTATTTATATTTTTAATAAATAATTAATACAAAATGTTGTCTATAATTAAAAACTCCCATAATAATTACTTTATTTCCTATCTCTAACTCCTCTAGCAGTTATCCTTTCTTTTAGGTGATCGTATATAAAAGGGATCTGCTCATTGATTGAAGATGATTTTTATTTAATAATATGCGTACTGAGTGTTTCTCGAAAAGGGAATATTTAAGGATTGATTATCTTTTCTAAGGACGAATGGGGAAAAATTACTTAAATCAATTCTCTGGATTTTTTTCTGCTTATATATAAATAATACCGTATATATCCTTTAATATCTAATTTGTTGAGAAGTACGACTCACAGTAAGCCAAAATGTCAGAACTAACTTACTTATTGTAAATTCGATTGTCTTTAGGTCATTTCTTTAAGATAAAAGACAAACTCAGAAATTCTTTCCTGTTAAATTTTTGTGTGGCCAATCCTAATGCGTAGCCCAAATAATACTTTCTTTTATAAAACGAAACTAAACAAAAGTCGCAAAGAATAATTAAAATGTATAGCATAGACTTTAATGTATTAGAATCGTGATATTGCAAAAATAGAACTACTTTTTTGATAAATAATTTTAATTAAATGTTTCCTTTGGGAAATTAATCAAGAGTTAAAAAAAAAAAATGTAAATTTTCTTTAAAAAAAAAATATAATTATTTTATAAATAAATATTTTTCAAGAAAAACATACATAAAATCATATATGTATGAAATTATAATTAAAAAAAAACCCTTTAAAAAATGGAAATATATTCGTAATTGAGTTTAGAAAAAAGATTTTCGAATCACTTAATAAATAATAAAAGTCTATTTTTTTTATTGCGTCCACTTCGAAGGACTTCCAGAGCCGGGGACTTTTGGTTTCGCCTGTGGCGGGTCCTCTTTTTTTAATTTACTTAGAAATAAAAGCACAAAACATATTTTATATTATATTATATAATAAACCTATTTATGAATATATTAACGTGTTTAAATATTTAAAATCTAGGCCTGCGAACTTTTGCATCGATTATTCGGCTTTTAGTTAGTTGAACTAAATTTAAAATGTCACGTAATGTTTGATGTAAATAATAACTTCCTCTAATGTAAAAAAAACAAACTTATATTTGGGGGTCTCTTGTGTTCGGGTACCCCAGGCAATCGCATCTCTACCGGACCGACGGTATATACACTAGTACTTTGATTTTTGAACTGGTTTTATTATTTATTTACTTCGCTTGAGGAAATATATTGAAATAAAACAAAAAACTATTTGTCAATAGAATTTCAAATAAAATTTACTGGTAAATATTTTTTAAAATATATAATTTTTTTTTTAGATTATATAGTAGGCTGGGATGAGTAGAGTAATGGGGTTGGAGAATAAAAACCAGCAGATTAATCGCTCCACCTGAGGTCTTTTATTTGGCAAATATTTCGACGGCATATGACATGCATCATCCTCAGTGCCGCGAGGATGTAATAGGTGGGCTTGGTCCAAAAATTATTTAAAAGCCTTAGGGGCGTCATACATGTTCTTTGAGAGGTGCCTTCTTTAAGCTGATGACCACTCTGATGCAGGAATGATATTTTGTTTGTGATATTTTGTTATATGCGTCGAAATATTTGCCAAATAAAGGACGTCAGGTGGAGCGTTTAATCTGCTGGTTTTTATTCTCCAACCCCATTAATTTTTTTTTTTTTTTTCAACTTCTCCCGAATCTGAAAAATTCTAATTTTTTTACAAATCGAATTTATAAAAAATCCCGAAAGAACTCCCATATTTAGAAAATTCTAAAAAATATTTAATTATTTTTTTTTTTTACTTTCTTTTGCCTATATATGTATATACATAGGCGTAGCCACGGGGGGATTTGGGGTTTAAACCCACCTATTGGACCCAAGCCATGACTAGATATTCAAGCTCTATAATACAAAAAATATAATAATTTTCTCTAGCTTAAAAAAAAATAAAATAAAAATAATTTTATTAAAGGAAACGCAAAAAATTCAGAATTTTCCCATTGAAAATAATTGATTTTTGTCTTGTTTTATAAAAAAATTAAAGTCTGTTAAAATTGATTAAATCCCCCAAATGAAAAATAATAAAAATTATTATATAAACAAATATATTATTATTTATTACTTAAAGACATCTTAAACTTAAAGACATCTTAAATAGAGTCAAGATAAACAGATAGATAGACACTCAGCTATTAAAGGCCCTTATATAAAATTCTTTAAGATAAGAGGGTTGAATTTTTATTGCCTGAAACGAGTTAAATGGAAAATTTCGACACTTAATTAAGAAAGGGCGGGCCCGGAGCCAGCCCGAAGGGGAGGACGCCATATACTGCATATCGGGGGGGGAGAGGGAGAAATCACCCTGAATCCCCCTCCCATCAAAAAGCTTTTGGCTACGCCTATGTGTATACATAAAGAGAAAGTATTAGATTCAAGTCAAAAATTCGATGTCGAGACTTTTGAGGTCCCATCAGTCCAAAAAAGCGGTTTTCAAAGAACGAAAAGAACTAGAAGACTGAAATTTTATATTTAAGTTAGGTAACTCCCCTGTGACGTAACACGAAGCTTTTGAACAAAATCGGATAAAGAATACTAGTACTTTACTGATGAACTTTTTCAGTTTTTTCGAATTTCTTGAAATTCATAAATCATTTTCTCAAAAACAGCTCCAACAATTTTGAATAGAATTCAAAAATCAATTATTTTTTAGATGCTCTTTAAAATTCTCATCTTGCCCCTAAAATTGTTTGAAGCACACTTTACTCCTTGTACTTCATAGGAAAGATAGTAGAAATGGTTGCCATGGTAACAAAATATAAATATTTACCCATGTTTATAAATTTACATCTTGAATTCTAATATATTAACGAAATTAAATAAATGTTGATACAA
>JAKCPI010024457.1:0-17702 GCA_023213315.1 Euborellia annulipes
AAAAATGAATTTTAATAAATAAGTTGTTTTTTTTACTTGGAAACTTTTTTTATTTAAAAACATTAATTAAAAAGTAAAATACAAGTAACTGAGAATTTATTAATAAATTAAATTTCTTTCGCTAGTAAAGAAATTTGTTAATTATTTTTCTAGTGCAGTATACAAATTTGATATTTTAATTTAGAGACATTAAAATGTCTGTTCAGTCAGTTTGGAAAAAACTCCCTTTTAGTAATAATAATTATGAGTTTTTGATTTTTCTAAGTCAAGAATATTTATAAATACAGGGAAAAAACTTTTGAAAAATGTTAATTTAGTCTCTAAAAAAATGACATTTCATACTACGTATCGAAATTGAGCTATTTGTGTTTATGTGAAGTTAGCGTTGCTGAGTGAAATCTGTATCGGGTACAAAAAAATATCTGGTAAAAATATCGGGTACGAACAAGTACCTGTAACAGCGAGTACCGGCACAGCAAAATCGCGTATCGACCCATGTCTAATACAGTAACCCTTGGTCAACATTGACATATCAATTAAAGATAAAAATAACATTCACTTAGCTATTATAATACTGAAATTAGGATTTCACTGACATGAAAAGACCTTAAATTTTGCATGCCATCTAGCAAGCAATGATTGGAACTGCTTTCCAATTCAGAACGCTCTGCGAAGGCCGCAATCTGCTAAGCGAGGAGGCGATTTTTACCAAAATTTTAACTGGGTGAGAGAGCATTGGAGAAATACTCTGATAAGAATTTTTATATGTTGTAGGCCTACTAAGTGGATTAAATTCTCACTGTAGAAAAAATAGTCAGTTTCATACTGCCACCCTAGAGAATAGAGCCGTGAAGTTAGATAACCAGAGTGCTTAGAAAAATAAATAAATAAATTCTTTTTTAATATTTCAATGGAAATACTATTGTTTGAGACAGCAATAACGGCAGCTAACCGCTCTGGGTGGTCTAACTTCACGGCGGCTCTATTCTCTATGGGTGGCGGTTAATATTGAAACTGACTGGATATGTCTCCCACTAATTGTTCTTCTAATTGTTTTTTTTTTTGTAATAAATTGTTTAATTATTACTTTTTTTGGAAAAAAACATTTAGAGTTACTATTCATCTAAAAGAATTTTTTATCATTATATAATAAACTCAATTGTGTTTTACTTTCTCTTACCTATGTATATGTAATATAAGTATACAGGGTGGAGCAAAAAGATGGGAACTTTTGAAGAAAGAAAAAAACAAGGAACAATTTTTTTCTTAAATTCTATTCAGGATGCCTAATGTACACTACAACATTGGAAATTTAAGAAACATTTCAAGTTTTTGAAGATGATATCGCGAAGATGATGTCCGTCTTGCCGGATGCATTCAGCAAGTCGATTTTGAATATTCTGCATTACCTGGTGCAAAGTGTCGAGTGGTATTGCTGCGATCTCTTCTGTAATCCTTGTTCTTTGAGTGCAGGTAGGGTTTTGGGACGTGTATTGTAGACTACACTCTTCAAGTAACCCCATAAATAAAAAATCGCACACTGATAAGTCGGGGGAACGAGGTGGCCAAACAATGTCAGCGTTCCTGGAAATGACGTGGTTACCAAACAGGCGCCTGACCGCCGCCATTGATACTCTTGCAGTATGTGCAGTTGCCTCGTCTTGTTGAAACCAAGTGTTTTCAAAGTCAATACCAGGTAAACTGTGCATTCTTGCAGCCAAAAAATGTCTCAAGCATGGTAGACATATCGCTCAGAAGTTACTGTCACCGTGTTTCTCTGGTCATCTTCAAAAAAATACGGGCCCACTGATCCATGGCCACTAAATCTCCAATGCTACTGTACAACTTGCCACCTTCCTCCCGTTTCTCCGCCCCTCACAGTGCTGCCAACATCAAATCCAAAAGTTCCCATCTTTTTGCGCCACCCTGTATATAGAGAAAGTATTGGATTCATATCAAAAATTCGATGTCGAGATTTTGATTAATCTTCACGTTTTTGAGGTCCCCTGAATCCAAAAAAGTGGTTTTCGCGTCGTGTGTGTGTGTGTCTGTCTGTGTTCAATTTTAAGCATGAAGGAATTGAGCTATGAGGTTGAAATTTTATATTTAAGTTTTGTACTCTCCTGGACCGTGAAAATAAGCTTTTAATCAAAATCGCGCAAAGAGTACTAGTACTTTACTGATGTACTTTTTCAGTTTTTTTCGAGTTTCTCAAAATTCGCTCGAACGATTTTTTTTTTTAAATTCATAAATCAATTAATTTTAAAATTCTCTTTAAAATGTATATTCTCATTTTGTCAATGAAATCTTCTGAAGACCACTTTACTCTTGTACTCCATTGAAAAGATAGAAATGGTTGCCATGGTAACAAAATATAAATATTTTTCCATACTTATAAATTTTACATCTGAATCCAAATGTTCCGTACTAAAAAATCTGGTGTGACAAGCACAGAACACAACTTTCGATTACCGAAGTTAAGAGAAAGTTGTGTGCTGTGCGCCAGTCACACCAGATTTTTTATCTAGAAAATAAAAAGTGTTTATTATTACTTTCTTCCTCCCCTCCACAAAAACGTTCAATTTTTTGAGGGAAAATTTTTTTTTTTCATGACCAATTAAGAGTTAGAGCTTAAAAAGCCCGAGCCCCTCAGAAGAAAAAGTTCAATTAAATTTAAATAGTTGAATTTTTCTTGAAACATTGGAGCGATCTTTTAAAAATAATTGAATTTATGGTTCAGAGGGCCCGGGCTCCGGGGATTTATCCCCCCTCTGTCTGCCTGATGATAACCAAGAAGTAATAAAATCTTAAGACGATGCGAAAACATATTGAATCCAGGACGAAACCAAAGTCGTGCTGAACAGCTAGTGTTGATATAAATTACAATGTAATATGAAATGAAAAATTATGATATATTTTTGATATTGATAGGCTCATCTCTGTCAGCAGATTTTTATTCTTTATTCATTCAACAGATAACCAATAATAAAAATTAACTGAACAAAAGAGATTTAATAAAACTCGCGGTGGTTTTAATTTGACTCAATAATAATACCAATGCAGAAATTCATGAAGTAGAAAATTATTTTTTAATGAATTTTGCACCGAATGAGACAGTAAAAAATTACTAAAAAAAAATATAAAATGAATACAAAATATTTGAATGATAAAAAAGAAATATGGTGTAACTTCTACGTAACGCGAATTTTAATATTTTTGTTTAATGATCGATTACCAGCCAAATACATATTTTAAAAATAATTTATACCCATATTTCATCTTTACATTTAAATTTTCATTTTAGAACCGCTGATATAACCTGACAGGTTAAATAAAATATTATACATCTATTGATAAAAATATTTCTTTTAAATAAAACTTTATTTCCATATAAAACAATTGTGATTACTCTCTCTCTATTTAAATTCAACGAAAAGTAGAGGAGGGGACGGAGGAATAAGCTGTCGCTAATGCGACAAATTTTTCATTTTTTTTTTTTTTTTTTTTTTATTTAAACTAACTCATATTTCATTCAGCCTGTTTCTTTACATTCAGGCCTATTTATATAAAAAGTTGTTAATGCTAGACACTCTTGTTAGCTATTTAATCTTCGAGATTCATTTAATTTTGATTAGTATTAAATTTCTACCGTAATTCACTTTTGATAAGAAAATATAATTTCGACTTAAAAAAAAGACCAAATTTTATGAAAGAAAAAATCTGGTGTGATTGGTCCACAACTTTCTCGTGCCCTTTAGCAAGAGAAAGGTGTGTACTGTGCTTGTCACACCAGATTTTTTTGTGTCAAGATATATTTAGTAGATGGCGCTGATCTACGAATACTTCCACATTAGTAAAGTGTTTTTCAAACAATTTTCACAAAAAATTTCACTAATATAATCTAAAAATTGATTTATTAATTTTAATCAAAATCGTTGGAGCGAATTTTGAGAAAATCGAAAAACTGACATCAGTAAAGTACTAGTACTTTTTGGCCGATTTTGTTTAAAAGGTTATTTTCACCGCTTGGGGAGGTGCCTGTTTTAAATTTAAAATTTCAATCTCCTAGCTTTTTCGGTTACTGAGATATTTTGTTCATAGACAGACAGACAGACCCATTTTTTTTTAGACTCTTGGGACTTCAAAACGTGTATATCCATCAAAATTTCAACATCGAATTTTTGACATGATTGCAACACTTTTTTTCTCTATATATTTCATATATAGGGTAAGAGAAAGTAAAAAGTTCAGTTATTTTGGAAAATGAATTATACAAAGGAGTCAAGATTGGGCACTGAGCCGCAAGACTAGAGTCACGGGCTGATAGAAATTCTTCTAAATTCTGAAAAATTATAAATAAAGAGAAATATAGTGAGTTAAAATTTTAGATACTCAGAAATTATTGATTTAAAAGATTTTAAAATTTATTCATTTGGGATAATAAAAGGCGGATGCGAGATTTTGTGTTTATTGGGTCAGCGGCCTAGGATAAAGATAGTACGCACACCACGAAAGCAGGGAGGTCCTGGTTTCAGAGGACGCAATTTTGCCCAATCATAAACACAAACTCATCTCGCAAATTTGTTATTTTATTTTTTGTACCATGGCCCATAACAGGAAAAAATCCCAATTATAATGCGACACTACAAAAGTAAAATTAAGATAATAAAATAAACGATATATTGACTGGTTAATTTACAGTCTATTTGAGCGTTGATTGAAAAAATTTCATCTTTTTAAAAAAAAGCTCTCTTTAGCCAGTTAAAATTTGTTAAAATCGCCTTTCCCCCTCGCTTAAGAGGTTGCGGCCCTAGCAGGCGTTTTGAATTGTGACGCAGTTCCAATCGTGCTTGTTAGATGGCGGGCAGAATTTAAGATGTTTTCATGTCAATGAAATTCTAATTTCATAATTATATTAGGCGGATGAGAGATATCAATCTTTAAATCTGACTTGTTAAATGCTAATTTTAAAAGTTTTTTTAAATTAACAAATAAATCCTTCTGTCAATATGATTGCATTGAAATTCATTTAAATATCTGAAAAATAAATAAAATAATTTTAGAAATTTCTTGACTAGAAAAAAAAAAATCTGGTGTGACTGGCGCACAGCACACAACTTTCTCTTACCCTTCGGTAAGAGAAAGTTGCGCACTGTGCTGGTCACACCAGATTTTTTGTGTCGAGATATATTTAGTTTCCGATAGCACCTTAGTTTCAAACTTGCATTTTAAATGTTGACTGCTTAAAATAAACTATGGTTATTTTTCAAAATTTTAATCTCATATTTGGACATTTTATACACAATATAGAATCGTAAATAAATACAAAATTTCATAAGAATTGGAAAAAAAAATTTTAAATGCGTAAAAAGTTCTAAAGGGGACCCCCTTTTGAATCGAAATTAACATACAAATCCCTATAGGAAATTAACATTGTTCCTATGCGAAGATAAGGTGGAAAGGGAATTTAAAAAGAGTAGAGACAGACGATAATGTTTGCAAGTGAGAGAGAGACATATATGTTTTCTTTGAAACAATTAAAGACACAAATAAATTTAAAAAAAAATGGGAATTTAAATAATAATTGATTTTTAATCTAATAAAAAGAAAAAGATTTAAATTCCGTTACCATGGCAACCATTTCTACTTTCCTATGAAGAACAAGAGTAAAGTGGTCTTCAGAAGATTTCAACGGCAAAATGAGAATATACATTTTAAAGAGCATCTAAAAAATAGTTCATTTATGAATTTTAAAAAAAATCCTTGAGGGAATTTTGAGAAAATCGAAAAAAACTGAAAAAGTACATCAGTAAAGTACTAGTACTTTTTGGCCGATTTTGTTCAAAAGCTTATTTTGAGATTCTTCAAAGGTACCTAAGTTAAATATAAAATTTCAATCCGCTAGCTCAACTCCTTCATGCTAAAAATCTGTCCACACACACACACACAGACCAATTTGCGGGACCCACTTTTTTGGACTCAGGGGACCTCAAAACATGTATATCCATCAAAATCTCGACATCGAATTTTTGACATGATCGCAATACTTTCTCTCTCTATATATTTCATATATAGGCTAAGAGAAAGTAAAAAAAATATGACTTTCTATTTCAAAGACTTGATTAAGAAATTATTTAAAATAATTAGGCTATTATCTGGTTATGCTTCGTCTAAAGCCAAGGATTGCAGTTCGAATCCCGGGGATTTGATTTACAAATAAATTTAATTTCAAGATATGTCGTATAATCTTTGTCAAATACCACTCAGTTATTCGTAACACGAAAACCCAGGCTTTGCGATACATATAAATTTGAGATAGTGTATATAAAATTTAATTTATATTCAATAAATATAATGAAATTATTCAAAATACATATCATTTTAGAACTGTATATAGAGAGTATAAAATAAAATTTCTTTTTCAAGTTAATAAAAATGTTTTTTGAAACTATTTGAGATTTAATGATACGGATAATTTTTACTTTCTCTTACCAATAATGTACACTGAGCGCCAGAATTAAGTCCCCATCTCTGAGCTAGAGCTTTATGTATAGGCCTATAGTGAAATAATTTTAATACCGATAAGGAAAAATAAAATCATATGTACCAGATTTTATTTAACCCTTTCGGCCATTAAAATTAATTCACTATATACCATACCATTTACTCAAGGCTCTAGCTCCCAGGTGGGGACTTAATTATGGCGGCCACTGTACACATAGAGAGAGAGAGTATAGGTTTTTTGTCAAACATTATATCTCGAGATTTTGATTGAAATACATGCAGTGGCGGATCCAGAGGTGTTTCTCGAGGGAGGGGGGGTAATCTGGAGTGACTGATCGCACAACACACTATTTTTTCTTAATTTCGGTAATTTAAAGGCGCATTATGTACTTGTTTGCCAGAATATAAATATAAATCAAATTTTTAAGTATTAATTTTTTAAATTTTACATTAAAAATACATATTTTTTTTTTTAAGTATTTTTTTTCAAATCTCAGGGGGTAATTACCCCCTTTACCCCCCCCTTGTATCCGTCCTTGAATACATGTTTTGAGGTCCCCTGAGTCCAAAAATGAGGATCCCGTAAAATGGTCTGTATGTATGCTTGAGAACAAAATATGTCAAGAACAAAAGGAGCTAAGAAGTAGAAATTTTATATTTAACTTAGGTACCTCCCTGTGTCTTGATACAAGTCTTTTGAACAAATTTGGCCAGAAAGTACTAGTACTTTACTGATGTACTTTTTCAGTTTTCAGATTTTCTCAAAATTCACTCTAACGATTTTGATTAAAAATTCTAAAGCAATCATTTTTTTTAGATGCTATTTAAAATGTATATTACTTTCTCGTACCCTATATATGAAATATATAGAGAGAGAAAGTATTGTTTTTATTTTGTTCTCAAAATTGTTCGAACTACATTTGATTCTTGTACTCCTTTAGAAAAATAGGAGAAATGGTTGCGATGGTTATATTTTTCTATATCTAACAAAGCTGTGAGTGTTATTTATTGGCGAGACCAAACATCCTATGGCCTCCGGGAATCGAATCCAGGATCTCAGCCTTTCCGGGGCATAGTCGTGCTGTCCATTGCACCAGGCCACCGAACCCTCGACCTACACCAATGGTTATTTATTGGCGAGACCAAACATCCCAATGGCCCCCGGGAATCGAACCCAGGATCTTCAGCCTTTCCGGGGCATAGGCGTGCTGTCTATTGCACCAGGCCACCGAACCCTCGACCTACACCAATGGCCTGGTGCAATGGACAGCACGCCTATGCCCCGGAAAGGCTGGAGATCCTGGGTTCGATTTCGGGGGCCATGAGATGTTTGGCCTCGCCAATAAATAACACTCACAGCTTTGTTAGATATATATCTCTATGGCTTAGTTAACCCATATAAGCCCAAAACTTTTTTGGTCACGGATTTTTTTTATTTTTTGATATGTGGTCACGATTGGGTCCTAGAACATGAAAATAATTTTTTTTTTTCTCAATTCCTTTTTTAGGATGAATTAGGGCATGGTGCGAAAACGCACCACCGGGCACATGGGATGTCAAAAGTTCCCCGCCTATTAACTACATAAGAGTGTATAGAGAAGAAGAAGGAAATGGAATTGGTCCAAATTTTTGGCTTCCGGGTTACCAAGAAAATACAAAAGAATAATAGGCATTATTATTATTAGGCCATTATTATTATTATTATTTATTTAGAGGATAAAGGTATTTTGTTTTTGATTTAGGATTGGAACAACCGATCAAACCATTGACACTAAACACTCCTAACAATTGAATCCCTCTTGCTTTAGGTTTCTTACTGCTTCAAATTGCAAGATCTCTACAGATGCCAGGCATTTTGGGTACAAAAATCTATTCTCTAATGGAAGAAAGAATTGCCCACCACCATTTCTTCGAACGAATACCTATGTTGCCGATAAACGGCGTTGTTTTTAATCGAAACGATCAATGCCGTCCATATTTTTATTATACAACCAGTAGTGGGTGCTCCATTTATTTTTTGCAATTTGAATCAGTAAGAAACCCAAAACAAGACGGATTCAATCCTTAGGAGTGTATAGCGTCAATGGTTTGATAGGTTGTTCCAATCCTAAATCAAAAACAAAATACCTTTACCCTCTAAATAAATAAAAATAATAATATAGGCCTAATAATAATAATGTTTTTTATCCATGTGTATTTTCTTTGTAATCCGCAAGTCGAAAGTTTGGACCAATTCCACTTTTTTCCTCTTCGCTACGTAGTGTTTAGGCGTGGAAAGTAATAATAATTTTGATATCCCATGTGCCCGGTGGTGCGTTTTCGCACCATTTAAAAAGATGGACATATATCTCTAAAACTTAGAAATTGACATAATAGCTAACTATTGGATATCATTTAGTAACTCTCTAAAAAACATAAAAAACACCTTTTATTTGAATATGAGCGAATTATAAAGTAGAAATTTAATCTTTTCTTCGAGAAGTCGATGAAATTTCAGAAGTGAAAATTAGTGACAAATTTAGACAAACCCTGTGACCTTCTATTAAACTTTGACAAGTGAATGAGTGAATTTCCTTGGAGAATAGAGTCTTGGCTTTAATATAAAAAAAACACCAATAATTTATTTCAACTACTTTTTTAGAAAAATAAGATTTTATAATAATATACGAAATGGTGCGTTTTCGCACCACCGGGATTATATGGGTTAATTCCAAAAAGAATCGAGATGTTTTTTAAATAATGTTTATAAATTTTAAAACTTGAATTCTAATATATAAACTTTCAATTACCGAAGATAAGGGAAAGTTGTATGCTATGCGATCAGTCACACCAGATTTTAATCAACAAACTAGTGATGTAAATGCTTTTATTTGGGGTGTAAGTGGGGAGTGGAGTTTGAATAAAAATTGTAATCCCTCTCAAAAACTTAATTGAACAATCCTCTGATCCTTTTGACTAGAAAGAAGTCGCATTTATTGAAAGAACAAAATAAATAAAGTAAATATCATATTTTTCCTTTTCTCAAAAGCTATACTTTTATATTTCATTATATTTATTTGTAAAAGCTTTCTTAGAACGTTTTTCATTCGATTAAAAATTAAATAGAAATAACCCTGCTTACGATAAATAGAATGGCTAGAGAAAGTGAGTTGATTTTTTTTTTTCTGTGTAGCCAATCAATAAGTAATTTGATGGTATTACTGGCCAGCAAACTGATTGTACTTGAAAAAGGACAGGAGAGGCTGCACCCGACAATGGATGTTACATATTAAAAAAGGGACATATGTTGTTAAAGTGATAAAATGCTCACTTTGCGTTCGTGCTTTAGTAAAAGCCCAGGAGCAAGAAAATTCTTGCCCGAATTCATCCACTTCTTTTTTTTTTTTTCTACAAATTAGATGCAAAAACGAAGAATATTTAAATCAAACCTCAACTCAGACGACTTTTAAGTTAACGTTACATGAAAAGCTAGCGTAATATTAAAACAAGAGAGAATTTTTAACATTTAATCGTGTGTTTCTTAAAGAACATTTTAAAATAAAATAATGTTTTTTTAGAAATCAAAAAAAAAAAAAAATATATATATTAAATTTTCTCTTTGATTAAATAAAAATGTCATTAAGTAAATTAAAGCAAATATTTTTATATATAAGGGATTTTAATAAATATTCACTGAAAATGTTTATTCATAAAAATAAGTAAAAAAAAAAAAATGGCCCACAACTTTCTCCCATCTTCGGTAAGTAAATGGCATAGTGAAAGATTTTTTACTTTCTCTTACCTATAAATATGTAATATATATAGAGAGAAAGTATTGAATTCATGTCAAAAATTTGATGTTGAGATTTTGATGAAAATACATGTTTTGAGGTCTACTGAGTCCAAAAAAGTGGGTCCCGCAAAATGGTCTGTTTGTGTGTGTCTGTAAGTCTGTATATCTTTGTTCAATTTAAAGCATGAAAGATTTGAGCTACGAGCTTGAAATTTTATATTTAAGTTAGGTACAGTGAGGGACAATATTAAGTCCCACCCATGCCATTTCTACTTGTGATTATTTCATTGTTTTTAAAAAAATAATATATATTTTTAATGGAAACTTTCATGGTTCAAATCTAGAAAATTTCCAATAACGATTTTCATTTTTTTTTATAAAAACAATGAAATAATCACAAGTAGAAATGGCATGGGTGCGACTCAGGGGCGGATTAAATGGGGGGGCGAGGGGGGGCGATCGCCCCCCCCGAGAAGAAATTCACAATGTTATAAAAACTAGTAATCTAAAGATATTATGATTTCCGGGCTTTAATTTCAATTGAATTTGTTACCAATCAATCTAAATAAATAGGAAAGGGGTCTAAATGGCCATAGATGCCCACAAAGTCCTTAAATAAAAAATAAAAAAAAAACCGCCCCCCCGACAAAATTGCATTAATCCGCCACTGGTGCGACTTAATATTGTCCCTCACTGTGCACCCCTGAGGAGTGAAAATAAGCTACTAGTACTTTGATGCACTTTTTCAATTTTTTTTTGTTCGATTTTCTCAAAATTCAAAAATAAATTATTTTTTAGATGCTCTTTAAAATGATTATTTTCATTTTGCCCTCAAATTGTTTGAAGACCTTTTTACTCTTGTATATAAATGTTTTCCCATGTTTATAAATTTTACATCTTGAATTCTATAGTTTGGAGGGAAAGTGGTGTAGGTTTTACGTGAAACCTATTTATCAATATAAGTAATATTGTTTAATATATGTGAGGTTTCAATAGGTTATAAATGAAATGATAACTTGAATTAACCCATCTTCAGGAGTTACATATGACTGAGAGTCATATTGAAATATATAGAGTTATAAATTAAAATATTTCTTTCATTTTAACATATCGAAACCTCACATAAATAAAATAATTTTATTTATAAATAGGTTTCACGTAAAACCTACAGTACTGTACGTCAGCGCCATCTACTATCATTTCCCTGAAGTTTGATACAACCATCAGCGCCATCCACAATCATTTCCATGTAGTTAGACACAATGATTTTTTAGGGTTCATGTTTGTGTCTAACTTCATGGAAATGACTGTAGATGGCGCTGACGCCTTAGCATATAAAATGAACGTACTGAGTCGGACCACGTGCCCACTATTTGGAAACGACTGCAGTATAAGCAATCAAAACGTTGTGCAGTATTTATATTTTTAATAAATAATTAATACAAAATGTTGTCTATAATTAAAAACTCCCATAATAATTACTTTATTTCCTATCTCTAACTCCTCTAGCAGTTATCCTTTCTTTTAGGTGATCGTATATAAAAGGGATCTGCTCATTGATTGAAGGTGATTTTTATTTAATAATATGCGTACTGAGTGTTTCTCGAAAAGGGAATATTTAAGGATTGATTATCTTTTCTAAGGACGAATGGGGAAAAATTACTTAAATCAATTCTCTGGATTTTTTCTGCTTATATATAAATAATACCGTATATATCCTTTAATATCTAATTTGTTGAGAAGTACGACTCACAGTAAGCCAAAATGTCAGAACTAACTTACTTATTGTAAATTCGATTGTCTTTAGGTCATTTCTTTAAGATAAAAGACAAACTCAGAAATTCTTTCCTGTTAAATTTTTGTGTGGCCAATCCTAATGCGTAGCCCAAATAATACTTTCTTTTATAAAACGAAACTAAACAAAAGTCGCAAAGAATAATTAAAATGTATAGCATAGACTTTAATGTATTAGAATCGTGATATTGCAAAAATAGAACTACTTTTTTGATAAATAATTTTAATTAAATGTTTCCTTTGGGAAATTAATCAAGAGTTAAAAAAAAAATGTAAATTTTCTTTAAAAAAAAATATAATTATTTTATAAATAAATATTTTTCAAGAAAAACATACATAAAATCATATATGTATGAAATTATAATTAAAAAAAAAAAAACTTTTAAAAAATGGAAATATATTCGTAATTGAGTTTAGAAAAAAGATTTTCGAATCACTTAATAAATAATAAAAGTCTATTTTTTTTATTGCGTCCACTTCGGCGGACTCAGAGCCGGGGACTTTGCCCCGCCTGTGGCGGGTCCTCTTTTTTAATTTACTCAGAAATAAAAGCACAAAACATATTTTATATTATATTATATAATAAACCTATTTATGAATATATTAACGTGTTTAAATATTTAAAATCTAGGCCTGCGAACTTTTGCATCGATTATTCGGCTTTTAGTTAGTTGAACTAAATTTAAAATGTCACGTAATGTTTGATGTAAATAATAACTTCCTCTAATGTAAAAAAAAAAAACTTATATTTGGGGGTCTCTTGTGTTCGGGTACCCCAGGCAATCGCATCTCTACCGGACCGACGGTATATACACTAGTACTTTGATTTTTGAACTGGTTTTATTATTTATTTACTTCGTTTGAGGAAATATATTGAAATAAAACAAAAAACTATTTGTCAATAGAATTTCAAATAAAATTTACTGGTAAATATTTTTAAAATATATAATTTTTTTTTTTTTTCAACTTTCCCGAATCTGAAAAATTCTAATTTTTTTACAAATCGAATTTATAAAAAATCCCGAAAGAACTCCCATATTTAGAAAATTCTAAAAAATATTTATTTATTTATTTTTTTTTACTTTCTTTTGCCTATATATGTATATACATAGGCGTAGCCACGGGGGGATTTGGGGTTCAAACCCACCCATTGGACCCAAGCCATGACTAGATATTTAAGCTCTATAATACAAAAAATATAATAATTTTCTCTAGCTTAAAAAAAAATAAAATAAAATAATTTTATTAAAGGAAACGCAAAAAATTCAGAATTTTCCCATTGAAAATAATTGATTTTTGTCTTGTTTTATAAAAAAATTAAAGTCTGTTAAAATTGATTAAATCCCCCAAATGAAAAATAATAAAAATTATTATATAAACAAATATATTATTATTTATTACTTAAAGACATCTTAAACTTAAAGACATCTTAAATAGAGTCAAGATAAACAGATAGATAGACACTCCGCTATTATAGGCTCTTATATAAAATTTTTTAAGATAAGAGGGTTGAATTTTTTATTGCCTGAAACGAGTTAAATGAAAAATTTCGGCACTTAATTAAGAAAGGGCGGGCCCGAGCCAGCCCGAAGGGGAGGACGTCATATACTGCATATCGGGGGGGGGGAGGGAGAAATCACCCTGAATCCCCTCCCATCAAAAATTTCTGGCTACGCCTATGTGTATACATAAAAAGAGAAAGTATTAGATTCAAGTCAAAAATTCGATGTCGAGACTTTTGAGGTCCCATCAGTCCAAAAAAGCGGTTTTCAAAGAACGAAAAGAACTAGAAGACTGAAATTTTATATTTAAGTTAGGTACTCCCCTGTGACGTAACACGAAGCTTTTGAACAAAATCGGATAAAGAATACTAGTACTTTACTGATGAACTTTTTCAGTTTTTTCGAATTTTTTGAAATTCATAAATCATTTTCTCAAAAACAGCTCCAACAATTTTGAATAGAATTCAAAAATCAATTATTTTTTAGATGCTCTTTAAAATGTATATTCTCATCTTGCCCCCAAAATTGTTTGAAGCACACTTTACTATTGCACTTCATAGGAAAGATAGTAGAAATGGTTGCCATGGTAACAAAATATAAATATTTAACCATGTTTATAAATTTTACATCTTGAATTCTATTATATTAACGAAAATTAAATAAATGTTGATACAAAAAATATGGTGTGACAAGCACAGATCTAAAGGTAAAAGAAAGTTTTGTACTGTGCGACCAGTCACCCCAGATTTTTTCATCTCATTCACCCATTAACGATAAATTGAGAAGAAATAAAAATAATTAAGTTGGCCTCAGTTTGAAAAGGCATCCCAAGGGAGGAGAAAACAAGCGTCTAATCACGGATTGATTAGACATTTTATTCGAGACGTTAATCTGCCATTAAGGCCGCATTCTTCGGGATTCATAATATATATAAAGTCTTGGAAGGCAAGGGGCAGGGGCAGGGCCTTAAAGCCGTGCTCTTATAAATAATTTAAAGAGGTCGTCTTCACATCGACATGGGACCATGTCTGATTTGAATCCCGAGATGTGAACTGAGAGGTCCAGTAGGCTTTCCATTTTTCCAAGAAAGTTTCCCAAGCATGATCAAACATTTTCTATGGCAAGCAACAACTGCATGCAAATAAACAATTTATATTGTCTGTGGAATCGTGCCAGAGGGAATTAATCACAACTCCTTAATATAAACCAGAAAGAAAATGTGTCAATCATAAATTTTCTTTTTTTATATTTTTATATATAAATAAAATACTTTATTTTTAAGAAAAGTAGCCAGGTATAATCTACTTGGGTGAATAATGGAAATTTTATGTTAAGTTTTTAATATCTACTCTGGGCACGTATTAAAAAAAGTATTCGACATTAATTTGGTTCATGTCCTGGATCATAGAAAAGAAAAGAACTATTTTCAAGGAGATGATTAAACTTAGAAATAAAAAAAATGAAAAATTTCAACGTAATAAAAAAAAAAATTTACTTTTCATGCTCATACAATTTTTTTTTTTTAAGTAAATTTTTATAACTTCTTGCATGTTAGATTACTGATTAATTGATTTAGACTTTCACGATTATTGTTATTACATAGTGCCCTATTTTTTAAGGTTCGAGCCTCGAAAAGCCGTTAGAAGACGATTCAGTACCGAGTTACTCTAAGCGACAAGACATGGCGTTAGTTTTTCCCATAGGGATACAAGGGATTTATTTCATTTCATTTGAAAGATTCCAGCTAATTAATTAAGGGTAAAAAATTAATTCATTTTTAACACAATAATTACTAATTTAATTATCTATAAGATATAGAGCGAATTTTTAAAAAATATCTTTTATTTAATGCGATTAATCTAAAAAAAATGTATTTTTTTCGAAAATCAAAAAAAAAGGGCTTCGATAAGTTGTAGATATTTTAAATAGATTTAATTTTTAAAAAAATTTGAGGTCGATAGCTTCAAAATTGTGTCCCCTGGAATCTCCCAAAATCAGCACCCCGAGACGCGCACCTTAACAATTCTAGAAACGAGACTTCTATATTCTGTTCTTGTAATAATTTAAAAATTTTTTAAATGTGTATATGCCGATATATATAGAGCATATATACCGGTGGCATGTACCAGTATGTATCTAAGTATTTGTGTATGTATACATGCGAATCCTATTTTAAAAATCATTAATTAAATTTTAGAAATGTCCCTGTTTTTAATGTTAATTAAATTTTTTATTAGTAGTTTAAGATTCAATTGTTGGTAATATGAAGTGAGCAACGCATGTGAACGAAGTGAAGTTGGCTACGAATGTAAGCGAGGCGAAGTTAGCCACACATGTAAATAATACCTAACGCTTAGTTCTTTATTAAAAGTAAATGCATCTATCTGATGACGGCTACAGAATTAGCAGCCGAAACGTTGTATCTTATTGTAATTATAACACACTTTTTTTTTTTATTATTTGCTAAAATAAACCACGATTTAAGCCAAAAAAAAATGTCTATTATTTCTAATGTTAGATTTATGATCATAAAAGCGTTACGAAACGCCGCAGCAAAAAAATTAAAATTTTCCTACAATGACGTCACTCGGAAACAAGAAAAAGATGGCTGTCGATGTGTTCGATGTCAATCAAAAAACTTTTTCAGATCGTGAATGTGAATTTTGCTTAAATGTTTCAATTCTCTAATGTAATACTGTAAATATAGACCTTTTTTTTTTTTTTTTTTTTTTGTAAGTAAATAATGATTTTTTGAATATCAAAATGATATCAATGGCATTATTTAAAGAACGAATCTCAATTTGCATTTTGATCTAATTTAAAAATAGAAGAATGTTGTTCTTAGAAGAAGCAATATCTAATTGAACAATGAAAATAAACAAATAAATAATTCCATTTATATTAGGAGGTTTACATTAGATGTTAGAAATTAAATTTTCCCTCGGTTGAATAATAAATGACACCCAAGGGGGTAATTACCTCAAGATTATGAACCAGTGATTTAGATCAACTATTCAAATGTAGACGTTTCCCTATCTGCTGGTTTGTCAGTGGGGAGTATTATTCCCGGATTTCAACAATCTCTCCAGGATGCAGGATTATTTGATACAAGTTGCTAGCAGTCTGTGACCTGTTTACTTGTTATTCTATATAATCTGGTACACCATCCGCCTTGGTCGAAAATGTCGCAGCATGCTTCGCTTACTTTCTTCCTTGTAATCTCCTGGTATTGGATTTTTTAAAGCGTTTGCTATAAGAATGAAAAACACTCCATTGGAAATCGACAATCGCTAACTATCGATTTTTTTTTCGACACTTAAATGAAAAGGAAATTTGATGATTTCTAGTGGATTTATTTGAATAACTTTTGAGTTTTTATCTTATACTATTAAACGTATGTGTGTTTGTAAGCACATCAGTTCTCGAAAACGGCTCTAACGATTTTTTTCAAATTTAAAATATATATATTTCACCACCAATATGAAATTACGCTAGGACTCATCTTTGGGAAGTAAGGGTACTAGTATTTTACTAGTGTACTTTTTTTAGGATTTTTCTATTTTTCCTGAAATTCCCTTTACTGATTTCTTTCAAATTTTAAATATTTCCTATTTGTGGTATAAAAAACAAACTACAATTGATCTTGTCTTCTTGGGAAACCTTGAGTACTAGTACTTTACTGATGTACTTTTTTAGTTTTTTTTTCCATTTTTCTCGAAATTTCCTTTCATGATTTCTTTCAAATTTGGGCTCCCGTTTGCCGTATACAAAACAAACTAAGATTGATCTCGTATTTGGAAAACCACGAGTACTAGTATTTTACTGATGTACTTTTTTAGATTTTACAATTTTCTCAATGTTACCTTTGACGATTTTTTCAAATTTTTAAATATATACTATTTCCCGTAAACAAAACAAATTACGCTAGGTCTCGTTTTTTTGGGAGACTTCGAGTGCTAGTACTTTACAGATGTACTTTTTTAGTTTTCCAATTTTTTCTAAAATTCACTTCACTCTGGATTTATTTCAAATTTTAAGTACCAATATGAAATTAAGCTAGGTCTTGTCTTTGGAATTCTTCTTTGTTCTAGTACTTCACTGAAGTATAATACTTTTTTAATTTTATCAAA
>JAKCPI010024458.1:0-11851 GCA_023213315.1 Euborellia annulipes
TGCATACTATTTTGAATATGTCTAATTTCTTTTACTTTCTCTTACCTCTATATATATGTTAATATATAGAGAGAAAGTATTGGATTCATGTCAAAGAATTCGATGTCGAGATTTTGATGGATATACACGTTTTGAGGTCCCCTGAATCCAAAAAAAGTGGTTTTCGTGACATGGTCTGTCTGTCTGTGTGTCCGTCTATAATGTGTTCAATTTTTAAGCATTAAAGAATTGAGCTAGGAGGTTGAAATTTTATATTTAAGTTTTGTACCCTCTTGGACCGTGAAAATAAGCTTTTAATCAAAATCGGCTTAAGAGTACTAGTACTTTACTGATGTACTTTTTTAGTTTTTTCCATTTTCTCAAAATTCGCTCCAACGATTTTTGTTTTAGATCCAAAAATCGATTATTATTTTTTTAGATACCACTAAAATGTATATGCTCATTTTTGCCATTGAAATCCTTCTGAAGACCACTTTACTCTTGTACTCCATAGAAAGAATAGGAGAAATGGTTGTTGCCATGGTAACAAAATATAAATATTTTGCCAATACTTATAAATTTTACAGTGTGAATTCAAATGTTCCGTACTTGTCGGGGACTAAATATATGTCGAAACAAAAATCTGGTGTGACAAGCGCAGAGCACAACTTTCGATTACCGAAGGTAAGAGAAAGTTGTGTGCTGTGCGCCAGGCACACCAGATTTTTTTAATTTATGTGTAATTTAAAATATTTTTTTCTCTCTTTCGCAGGATTCAGCAAGTATGGACCTCTGGCTCAGGCTCAGACAAAACATCTTACTTTAGTCTTGCTGATATCGCCAGAGCCACCTGGGATATCTGACTCTCGCCAGAATTTCCACTTTTTGGTAATTACACTCAATTTATGGTTATATTATTGTTCATAAAGGGTTGAAGTATAGAATAGTATAAAAATATTTCTGAGAAATGCGTTATTTGCTCAATGTACCCACCGGATTGGGTGAACAAATAAAACAGGGATATGATAATTTCTTGTTATATAACGATTATAAGCATGTTTTGTATGATGAAATTCTCATTTGTTTTAAATGAGAATTTTATCTTTCTTCATTATCGCCCCGATCGCTTTGTTGCCTATTTATCACCATTTTGAGGGAATCGAAAAAGATCCTGGAATTTTGATACTTATTAAAGCATCTAAAATAAAAATTTGGTGTGACAAGCACAGAACACAACTTTCGATTACCGAAGGTAATTTTTCGTCCCGACGTTTATTTAGTTTCCGCCGATATATTAAACTAAAATTCAAGATGTAAAATTTATAAGTATGTTGCTTGCCACGGTAACAAAATATAACTATTTTTCTATGTTTTACATCCACCCCGCACTCGGGGCCTGGTGTAGGGGTTAGCGTGTTAACCTCGTATACCAAAAGTCGCGGGTTCGGACCCCAGGCAGTCCTATTATTTAATTTAAGCCATTTGGATACCAAATGGCTTAAATAGAAATGCCTGGACCCCCAATAGATATATTAAAACATACAAGTATCGTTAAAAGTCTTAAATGGCCTGAGTTGTCGAAAAGACTGTGTGTATGTGTATAGGCGCCGGAACTGGGGGGGGGGCAAGGGTACAATCATTTTTTTCCGAAATATTTTATATAATAGCCTAAAAAAATTTTTAATAAAATCACTAGCAAATTTTTTAAAATTTTAATTTTATTCTAAAAAATTTTGCCCCCCCCCCCTGATTCAAATTCGTTCCGGCGTCCCTGTGTATGTGTGCCTGAATGAGAAAAAAAATCCCCCCCCCAATGGCCGAGACGGCTAAAGTTGACAAACGTCAATAATGATAGTTTGGAAGTTCCGGGGCATGGGATCGGATCCCAAGAAGTCCAAGAATTTATTTAAATTATTTGGATACAAATGGTTTATATAAGTATGATGTCTGAAACCATGCATCGTATTTAAATAATTTGTATCGTTGAAAGTCCATATGGCCTTTTTTAAGATGACGAAAGGACTAAAAAAAACTATTATGTATTATTATTATTATTTATCTTTAGGGCGCTCTCAGCTGCCATGGCTATTCGCGCCTCGTGGCATATAATCCCACTCGGGCCTACTCACTAGAGTCTAAATGAAATTTAGCAGAGATAGATCTCTTAAAAAATTTATGACACTGTCTATCAACTTGGCGTCTTCCAACATAGTCGTTAGATCCGTAGGCAGACCATTTCTCATCCTTTCCTCTCTATACAACGGGCATTCTGCAAGAACATGAGCCACGGAGACCACTTCACTGCACTTCGCGCACCACGGAGGATCCTGCCTCCTAATCAAATGGCCATGACTAAAGAAGCAATGTCCGATCCTCAAGCGAGTGAGAATCGACTGCTTCCTTCTAGACAGGTTCATTTTAGGGGGATCGCAGATGACCGGTTTTATCTTTCGCAGCTTATTGCTGGTCTCCCTTGACCACTCAGCTCGCCAATCACTCAGGATGGTCTCTCTCAAATGGGTCCGGATATCGTCAGGAAAACTGACATTAAAATCCTCCACCAACTTCCTCGCTCCTCTCTTTGCTGATAGGTCGGCTAAATCGTTCCCCAAAAGGCCTATGTGCCCCGGGATCCAGATGAAAGTCAAGTCTGCCCCTCGATCAATAATGTCGGAATTCAAAATTCGTATGCTCTGAATCAAAGGATGGAATGAGTACATGTTGTTAAGGGATCTCAAAGCGCTCATTGAGTCAGTACATATTAGGAACTTTTTTTGCAGGCAATCAGGTAAGTTGAAGACATGTGTCAGTGAAAGCTCAATAGCTTTCAGCTCCGCTGTAAATATACTAGACTCATTCGGTAGTCTGAAGGATCTTCTCACGCTGTCACTAACGAAGGAGCAGCCTGTCGAGCCATTAATTATCGATCCGTCCGTATAAACACAGACGACACCATTAAGTCTGTTCACAATTTCAGAGAACATAGTTCTGAACACCAGAGGATTCGTTTCATCCTTTTTGGAATTTGGCCAACTGCCAAATAATCCTGGGGCTCCGCAACTCCCATGGGGGTCGAGGAGAATATATTATCTGAGAAGTTCGCTCCAGATAGTGATTATAAGACTCAATACTCTGCTTGAATCTCATACAAAAGGGCTTGGTGGGTCTCCTTTTTCTCTCATACAGTTGAAGAAGAGGCGTTTCAAACAGGGTCTTATAAGTTGGGTGAGACACAAATGCCTTTCTCTTGCTTACATAATTCATACCTAAAATTGTTCTCCGAATACTTAAAGGTGGCTCATTAGATTCAGCATAAAGGCTCAATTTCGGGCTAGTACGGAAAGCCCCTAGAGAGATCCTCAGCCCCAAGTTGTGTATGGGATCGAGCATTGCAAGGACGGAATCCCTTGCGGACGAATAAACAGGAGCTCCGTAGTCCATCTTGCTCCGGACCAAAGCTCTATATATTCTCAATAAACTAACACAGTCCGCGCCCCAGGATGTATTGGATATGACTTTAAGAATACCAATAGATTTAAAACACACGGTTCGCACGTGCTTAATATGCTCTACCCAACTTAACTTCCTGTCAAAATACAATCCCAAGAACCTTACAGAATCTTTGTAAGGGATTGGGGAACCCTCTAAAACTAACAATGGGTCTTCGTGGTCCGTCCGTAGCCTACAAAAGTGCACACACGAGGTTTTCGTAGAGGAGATCTTAAACCCATGAACTATTATGTAAAAATTACTAGTAATTAGTATTAACAAAGTTTATTATTTTCTAAATTACTAATTACTTAGTTTCTTTTTTTGCACAAATTGAAACAAGGACAGTTTTCAAAATTCTTTTTAATTCCTCCACCATATTTACAAGTGCAAATTCTCATAGTGAGAGTCATAGGCCTAACTAAGCTCGGGCACATGATTTCACTCTTCGTCTCTTTCTTCTTTATCCCTTCGAGCAAAAAAAAAAAAAAAAAAATGAAATCCAAGCATTTATAAAAAGAAAAAAAAAATTATACTCCAACACGGAGAGAGAGTGTGAAAAAAGGGATGAAATTATTAAATAAATAAAAAAAAAAAAAAACGTTTAACAAAACAAATAACAACAAAATTGTTCATTTTTTTAACGAATTTTTTTCATTTCAAATATTAATTTATTTTATCATTTAACACTTTTTTTTTTTTAATCGCCTCCCTTTTTATCCGCGAGAGAATAAAAAATCCCCTTCTACGTGCTGACCAATGAGCATTATGGCTCCTTTTATTATTTTTTTAATTTTAATTTTATTTAAACAATTACCTAGTATTTAAAGCAACAAAAGGAATATAATAAATAAATAAATCCATATTATTTCGTTCATATAAAATAATCCTTTTCTATAAAGAAGATTAAATAACGAAAATTCAAATAAATAAATCCTATTGTCAATTTAATAGCATAAAATGAAAACAATTGCGATAGATTCGGAGGCGCAGGTAATACCAATTTAATAATAGCAAATATATTTTTTTTATTTTCCATTCATTTAATAGCTTAGGCTAATCAAATAATCTCTATAGGTCTATATTACAATTTATTTCCACAAATTTCTATTCATTTTGGATTGGGATAAATTTAAATAAATACTTTTTAACGCAAATTGCGTTTGGAGCTTACTTTTTTAAAATGCTTTTGGGATTTTAAGCCTATTATACATTCGGGGACCAAGTCGTGCGATATTATTATATAGGGACAGTTGAGTGAGATAACTTAGATTTTTAAATTGCAAGTCGATGTAGGTCTCAGTGGCGTAGCCAGGGCTGGAGAGGGCAAGGGGGGTCATCATGCCCCGGGCGTAACTCACAAAGGGGCGCCAAATGGTTCCCAAAACAAAAAATAATTTTAATGTCCGGGGGAAAAATTTTCCGCGTGATGGAAAAATTAGGTACAAAGTTGTTTTGATTAATCAATCTAATCTAATCTTTTTAACTAAACTCTAAAAAAATATTATATATTTTTTAATGGAAGCTCTCATTGTTCAAACCTAGATCTGACTGAGATAATAAAGAATTTCTTTTATAAAAACAGTGAAATAATCACAAGTAGAAAACGCATGGGTGGGACTTAATATTGTCTCTCACTGTACATATCGGTTAACAAAAATAAAAAAATCACTGATATACTCTTAATTAAAAACTGAAAAACTTGTCCTTGCACTAGCGAACTAAAATCAACCATTGCAATATATGCCCAAAACACAAAATAGACAACATCCCAACATCCATATCGTCAATGGAAAATTGTATTGTATCAAGTTTAATGAACTTGAATGAATTAGACTTATATTTTTTCTTTATATACATTCTCGTGTGGACTTAAGACAAACACTTCTTTTTTAAGGTTTGTAATGTACAGTATTTAAAAGGCGAGTATCGGTTATATTGGTTCACTTAGGCCACTAGAAATATCTTGCATATGTTAACTAAATTTAAAAAAAAGTGGACCTAAAATAATACAATTCTCCGCCGACGATATGAATGAAGTTATTTTCGGACTCCCTTTGTCCCCATAATCTCTCGCGATGGAATTAACTACTTGCCTCTATTTTTCCCAAAACCTTCTAATCTAACATCAACAAGCATTTTCATACTATTAGATCTTAGTTGAATCTCTTCCCCAAACTCTTATTTATTTGTTTTCCTTGTTTTTCCTGGTTGCATATGACACTTATCATTCCACGTCTTTGGCCCTTATGCATCCATTTAAAAAAAAAAGTCATGAAAATAAAAAAAATTTACTCGTCTTCCCCGTACAGATACACAATTTTTTTTCTAAAAACATACAATGATATATATCGCCTGGTGAGAATCATATTGGCGAAAGTCCGAAAATTCAATTTTTGAGTTAAGTCTACGAAACATTGTTACGCCTTTTCTCGAATTGTTCAATTTTGGACTTTCGCCACTCAGCATTCTCAGCTGGCGATAGATTTGAAAAATTTCGGGGGGAGGGGAGGGCCTTCCTCCTTATATACGCCCCAGTCTAATAACGAATATAGGCAGGGTCATACACAGGGAAGGGCCGGTGGAGATAAATTCCTCGGCACTCTACTCCTTTAAACTTCATTTATAAAATCCTAATAGAAAATTATTTTCACTAGATTGCTAGACTTCTAATGGATAGATTCTTAAACAATTTTTCTTTTGCAGGTTGGTGTTTCTCCAGTGCGGTTGTGTTCAGTGTTCAGTGTTCAACAAGTGCAATCAACTGTATCAGCTCTAGGAGTGCAGAGAGCTTCAGATGGATCAGCTCTACGAGTGCCAGACAAGCAGCTTCGAGCGACCGTCAACCCCTCAGGAGGTGAATATTTTATTCGCTAGACATATACACATAAATCCAAAAATATATAAATGTTCTGATTCTAATTTCATTTTTACTTTCTCTTACCTATGTATATATGTAATATATATATAGAGAGAAAGTATTGGATTCATGTCAAAAATTCGATGTCGAGATTTTGATGGATCTTCACGTTTTGAGGTCCCCTGAATCCAAAAAAGTGGTTTTCGCGACATGGTCTGTCTGTGGGTGGGTGGGTGGGGGGTGTGTGTTCAATTTTAAGCATGAAGGAATTGAGCTATGAGGCTGAAATTTTATATTTAAGTTAAACACCCCCGGGACCGGAAAAATAAGCTTTTAATCAAAATCGGCCAAAGAGTACTAGTACTTTACTGATGTACTTTTTTCAGTTTTTTTTTGATTTTCTCAAAATTCGCTCTAACGATTTTGATTAAAATTCAAAAATCAATTATTTTTTAGATGCTCTTTCAAATGTATATTCTCGTTTTGCCCTCAAAATTGTTTGAAGCACACTTTACTCTTGTGCTTCATAGGAAAGATAGGAAAAATGGTTGCCATGGTTACAAAATATAAATATTTTCCCATACTTATAAATTTTACATCTGAATTCAAATATTCCCTACTGCCGGGAACTAAATACATGTCGACACAAAAAATCTGGTGTGACAAGCACAGTACACAACTTTCGATTACCGAAGGTAAGAGAAAGTTGTGTGCTGTGCGCCAGTCACACCAGATTTTTTTCTTTTTTGTTACAGATTCCTGTGGGTCAACAGAACAAAGGTATATTACGCATGGTGCAAGATTATTAAAGGGAATAGATTAGATTAGCTTTTGGGATGTGATTGCTAAATGAGTACAAATAGTGGAGAAATCAACGAGAATATTCTTCAATTTAGGCCTCTGTTGGAGATTCGTCGTTGTTATTAGATTCAGGTGTCTTCTTTAATCTTTAGGTAGTTCGTTTTATTAGGGTCCCTTGGTTGTATTTGTATTTAGGATCCAAACAGAGAGCTAAAATGAAAATATTCTCGATTACTCGTAATCCAAAACGTGATGTTCATTCTCACTGATATGATTTCTTCAGACACCCGATTTACGGTTTTTCGAATTATAAATCACAATTCTTTTTTGAAATTTTGCAAATTTCTTTTGACGCCAATAATAAAAAGAATTGTTCGTGAAGCACATTATTTTTGCTTGAATTCTTTCCGAATTTTGTTTTTGTTTTATTTTAAAGAAAAAGAAGTCTTCAAGATTAAGTATTACGCGAAATTTTTAATAAGTAAGTAAATTTCCTATACAAAATAAATGAGCAAAACTAATTCAAATTTTTTATTTTTCAGATGACTTTATATTTCCTTGACGTTCTTGTTTTAATTTTTGGTTAAATAAAAACATAAACTCATTTAATAATACAAATGAAGAAACATTTTGGCTTAAGAGTGTATCATCTATTGATGACTACTCATCGAATTTTGTTGTTTAGCTTTTAAAATACACAGTAAGTAAATACAAATTATAGGCACCTTTTAATTTACCCTTTGAGAGTTAGCTACCCCTCTGTTTATTTGAACTTCTGTTGAGACAATTTTTTCTGCATTTTTATATTAAATTTCTTACAACCGCAAAATCATTTTTTTAAATTGAATTTTTCTTTTTTTTTTTAATAATATATTTTATAAAGTGAAGTGAAGTGCAAATAAAATAAAAAAGAAGTCCTTAAGATAAATTTTGAAAGCAACATAATTTCAAAAGTAAGTAAATTTTCATTAAGCGATAAAATCAAAATATGGAAACTAATATTTTTTTTTTTTTTTAGGTAATGGTGAGGTTAGGTGGGCTATGAGGGGAGGAGGAGGCCCAAAGAAGAAAAAATAATCTTTCATAACAAATTTTCTATTAAAAATATCCAAATTGAGTAAAAAGGAGCCGTCTTTTAGCCCCATATATTTTTTCTAAAATTAAATTATATACAAATGAGATATCACTGTTTTTTTTCTCTTGTCTTTTGGTTACTCAAATCGACCTTGTTTAGGATTATATTTTTTATTATATATTTAATAAATATAGACGTATTTAGAATATTCCGATTAAGCTTATGTAAAGATTAAAGAGGTAGTTGTAGTTGTGAGTTTGTTAGCCCCCTGGTTTATTCGCCAACGAGAATTATTAATTAATAAAAGCAAAAGCAGCTGAATAGGCCTGGACACCAATTTACACCCGGCATTGATCAGGCGCGAGGTCATCCATCACACAAGCCGAGGCCAAAGGATTACACCATGTTGACAGCCAGGATAATTGTTGTCCTCCCCCTCGGATATCCGCCCCGGCGAAACTTCACTTTGGTCACGTGCTCCCCTGAAGGGGGATGGGGGCCAAAAGCGCATTGGGGTAAGTGGGGGTCCCAAACGGGATTAGCAGGATTATATCCGTAACGTTTGCCACCGCCTACCTTTGCTTGCTTGGTGATATCAAACGAGGGGGATGTTGTTTGGTCAAATGGGATAGAAATGATCGAAACAACATTTCCCCCGCCCCCTCTCTCTCTCTCTCTCTCTTTGCCTATCATCAAATTTCATTTTCATTTCACACAATCCTCGACACTTGCTCTTTCAACTTTAATAAATTTAGATAGAAAATTCTTTAAATTTATTTTATGAATGACTAATTATTATAGTCATATCAATAAAAAAAATTGTTTCTAAATGATTAGTATAGATAAATAAATCAGTCAGGGCCGGATCTAGAGGGGGGGGGGGGCAGTGGGTGCACGTGCCCCGGGCGGCAGAAATCAGGGGGGCGGCAATTAAAGAAGGAAACAAATTTCTGGTTAAGCGGGTGGCAAAAATTTAGCGTCTCTAAAAAAAAAAGGCAACAAATTTTTTCGGGCGGGAAAAAATTTTTGGTTCCGCGAGCGGCACACGAAAAAAATTTTGGTTCTGCGGGCGGCAAAAAAAAAAAAAATTTGTGTCTAAAAAAATAAAATTTTCGCAGAAAAATTTTTGAAATCAGGGAAAATTTTAAGGAGGGGGGCGGCAAATTATATTTTGCCCCCCCCCCCCCCCCTAAAAAAATCTCCTAGTTCCGGCCCTGAAATCAGTGGCTGTTTTTTTCTAAGATAGGAGAAGGAGCAAGTGCAGCCAAAAATAAAAGCCTCCGATTTGATATAATTCAACGAGAGATTTAGGCTGAATTTTATTTACCCATCTTCAGCCCTTCAAAATTGTTAGAGTCCCGGAGTTGGTCAATAGGATAATACATGTAAATGTATTTATAATATGTCCTGGCCAACGTACTTATTAAGTGAGAATGCTGGCAATTTTGAAGGGCTGAAGATGGGTAGATAAAATTCACCCGAAACGTGTCGTCGAATTGTATTAAATTGGAGGTTTTTATTTTTGGCTGCATCTACTCCTTCTCCTGTGATTACTATAGATATGAAATCTCGCTAAAATTTTGAAGTGTTTTATTTATTTTTATTTAAGGTCTTTTTTTCGATATCGAAATCTTTATTTATTTCAATTGATTGCTAGCCAATTCAATTGAAATAAATCTTTGGCTTGGAACAGGAAGCTAACCACTTACGGATAGCACAAGAGGCTAGTTCTCCACCACTACATTCATAACAGTAAATGTTTAAAGTAATTTTCAAAATTACAATTTAATATACAAATTTAACACTAGATTATTTGTTTTAAAGGTTTTATTAATTATAAAATTAACACCTGATACGTATTTCGATAATTCCTTGTCATCATCGGAAGTCATCAGATTCACTTCTGATGATGACAAAGAATTGTCGAATTATGTAACAAGTGTTCTGATGACTTTAAAAAATGTTACTGTTATTTTGGAATATAGACTAAATAATTAATCGAAAAATTTAAGATGAATCATATAAATTTTATTCGAACGAGTTATATAGCTGAATGTTACGTTAGTATTTAAATTTGGTAGAAAGAAATGAGCAACGCAGCTTGTTATATTTTTCAGGATTGGTAAACAGGAGAAGAAAAAATCAGCAGCTATTTGTATTTCATATTCCCGAATCATCCTCAGAACAGATGGGTGTTCTGAGGATGAAAAATAAAAAACGGAGGATAATAAAATGAAAAATAAAACTAGCTGTATTGCTCATTTTTTACCAAATTTAAATTCTAATTTTATTATATTGATAGTTTTTGGAGTGAAAGTCGATTTTAAGGCCACCCATTAGACAGAGCACCGTAAATGGTTGCCTATCGTAAGGCAGTAAAACTCTAGGAATACCTACTTCAACTTTCTAACTCGCAAACAAATTACGAGAGATATTTCGCGCTCGTTACTTTCTCTCCAAGAGGGGACAGGTTCGGCTCATCGCCTTTTCTTTACTCTCGAATTAAAATTATTGTAACTGCCTCTTTTGAGAATTTCGGGAGCCGAGTAGTTTTCCTGGTCTCTTCATAAAGTCCTCTATAGGACTGCAAAATTTCGTTTCAAAATACCGGCGGTCAAACAGAAAGCGACATACGGATAGACAGACGGACACTCCGCTATATATAGATATTGGAATTTCATACATCGTTGATATTCGTCTTTATTGCTCTTTTCTTATAATAAAATATTTTAATAAATATGAATGAAATTAGTATAACTTTTTTGATTTAAGCTGGATTTGAACCTCTCCATTTTGTTTTTAGGATTTATATAAGTCTATCCTCTTGTGATGAAAAATCATGATTCACTAATAAGGTATATCGATGGAAGTCCGATCTTTCGGACCAGGTGACTCCCTCACGGGTTTGCTCTCCCCTCAGTCAGAAAGCACCCCTTGGCAAAGATGCTGGTGATCTATGTTGACAGTTCTAACATTATCTCCGGGGAAGTTAAGTCTGGGAACAGCAACAGCCGGAACCAACACTTAGATGTTGTCTCTACTGGACCACTCCCTGTTCTCCTGCTCCGGCCCCCTCTCTTCTCCTTCTCCTTCTTCTTCGTCTTTCTTTATATGCGTACAAAATACACACAAACACAAATGGTCATTATTAACGAGCTTTAATGCGGAATTTACAATTCAACAACAAATGGGGAATATTTTTTTTTTTTTTTTCAAGATTAACATTTTAAAGGGAATGAAAGTAATTCTGTCAAATCGGGTCATGATGTGTTCTCTTATTTATTTATTTATTTTTTAAATACACTTTTTTCTCATTCACACTCACACTCACAGACACATTCACACCGTCTTTTCGGCAACTCAGGCCATATAAGACCGACGATAACCGTTATTAATTAATATACATATTGGGAGTCCAGGCATTCTTATTTAAGCCATTTGGTATCCTGCTCGGGGGCCATTTATTTTTTAATGTAACAATTCTTTTAATATTAATAAAAAAATGAGTTATTGGTGTGTAGTTAAAAAAGTAAAAAAAACAGGTAGAAGCCAAAAGAAATTAAATAAAAATAAAAATCATACTAAATAAATAAATATCTCAAAGAAACCGGTTTCTCTATAAGTTTGTACGTTTCACTTGCCATGGT
>JAKCPI010024459.1:0-13494 GCA_023213315.1 Euborellia annulipes
TTTAAATAATAAAATGTTAGGAAAGGATCAGTTCCACAAAATCCACAGTTCAACTTAAATCAATAATTAATACTTATAAAACAAAGGAAACTATTTAACTAAATGAAATTAGATTCTTTGTATTGAATTTTGATTCAAAAAAGTATTACGTAAGAATAAGTTTTACGACCCTCCCCCCTACATAAGGACATGTAGAGATTTTTCTAACCCCCTGCTCCTCAAGAACCTTACGTAATTAATGAATGGCCCCTTACACCATCTCTTGTCGCCTAGAGTAACCAGCTTCTCAATCGGCTATTAACTGTTCTTCGAAACTCGCACTTATAAGATATGCTTTATTTATTTCATTTGATTTGACTACAAATCATTTGAAATAAATAGGGATGGGTTCTAAATGGCCTTAGATGCCGAAAAAAAGACCTTAAAAAAAAAGATGTTTTTTTTTATACCATGTATATTATATGTGTGTATAATAAGTATTACTTATCATTTTATAATTACTGTTTAGTAATTTAAAGGTCCTGAAGATAACGGGCCAAAACGCTGACAGAATTGCTTAATTAGAAATGTATTTGAATTTAAAAATCTTTGTAGACTTTTTGTGGTTTTTTTTTTTATTAAAAGACGTTTTGACAGGGGTCAGTCACTTAAAGATGTATGACAATTATAATCGATTCTAAACAGAAGACTATATTGATGAATGATATCAATATTATAATGGATGTTTTTACTTGAACGAACCAAGGAAATGTTAAAAATTAATATCAGCCTATAAGGAACAATTGTTGATGCAATGTAACCTCGACATGTGAAACATTTCTTTCGAAGACTAATGCAATTTCTCTATCTTCGTTGTTCTCTAACCCAATGAACAAACGAGACAACTCAATTCGTTTGCATACGTTTACTGGAAGATAGGCAACCCAACTGACCTCCTCATTAATGGATTTTTAACAAAATTAAGCTATAATTAAGCACTTAATAACTTTAATTAAGCACTTAAACCGCGTAGCGAGTTTTAAAGAAGCTCTGGAGCAATTCTGAGTTCCCCTAAAATGTCTAATTTTTGAAGTGAAACTTTTTCCTTTTACTGCACAGGGATGTGCACAGTCTGACGCCTGTTGAAAATATAGAAGGAAGGGACAAACATGTAAAGAATAGAAGGACTGTCAGTCCCAGCTCGGGTAGCTCTTGGTCGCCATCCACGTACCCACAAGATGTGGGCCCTGAGCTATGTTCAAGTAATAATAATATCTATAATAATATTGATATTTATTTATAAAGTCTATTTTTTTTTACCTTTGACTTACCTTTTGACTATAAAAGTCAATTAAACCGATAATCGATTTAGGTTTTCACTTCGGTCGTGGGGTCTTAAAAACACACTAATTTTTTTTTTATTTAGCTAATCTATTAAATATTATAGAAAACATCAAGATTTTTTTAATATCTCTTGAGAAAAATTTATTTTCTTATTATTCATTTATCTTTTTGACTTTATTCTCACTCAATATTTGTAAGATGTTACTTTTTTCCATTCCTCTATTTTTTAACAGCAAGAAAGAGAGAGAAAAAAAAAACATTGGGAAGATTTAAAACTTCAACAGCTGTGAATGCTTAAACTCTTTTAAGATAAATTTCAAAAGAAAATTATCAAGAAGAATGAAGACGACGAGACGGGGTTGAAATTCCTCCCTCAAATTTATTCTAAACATTCGATATCTTAATTTCCCTAATATTTCTTTCCTTTTTTTTTATCATTATTTATTTATTATATATCTTTCCAACCCCCCGAATAAATATGAGTGAAGTTAGTTAATAAATAAAAACAAAAAGATCAAATATTCCTTCCTGCCAGGAAATGTTTTGTATCTTATTTAAAGCAATGAATGAATGAACGAGGTGTTAATGATATTATACGCTTCTTTATTATTATCTCTCCTTTTTTTTTTATTACTCGATAAGATGTGTGATTTATGCAGCACCCGAACCAAATTTATTTTATTTCTCATTTATTATACACCATGAAATGGTTAATGATGTAGAAGGATATCCATCCCTGATTGATGGCTTGATAAAAATAGCTGTCAGTTGGAAAACAATAATACAACTCTATTTAAATAAATAATAATATTAGATGTCTTTCTATGACTTTTAATTACATGACAAGAAGGTGGCTTGTTTTTTTTTTTGCGACGTGAACCATTTGTACATTTGTCTCGGATATGTCTTCAGGAGATTTTTCAAAGGCTAAAAGAACGCGTGCCCCCATGCCTCGGGTTTCACCTAATATGACTGATGGCTATAATTATTCTAGTATGACAACTTGCGTAAACATTGGCTCACTCTATTAAAGGCTTGGGGTCATTTTTTTCGGGAGGAGGAAAAAAAAAATAAAACTGCCTGATGGTAGGAAATATTTTTAGTTTCTAAATAAATCAAACGACATTATTGATGGAGTTGATTATTTCTTGTTGATCATATGGAACTTTTGAGATAAAGATATTTTTCAAGGGTTGGAAACAAAAAAATTTCACTCAATTAATTTAATATTAAAAGATGAAAATGACAAGAAGAGAAATTAAATGTTTTTTTGTTTTTTTAGTCTTGGCGTATTACCATTTTAGTATAATTATTAAATGAAATTTCCTATTTTTTTCTCCTGAAAATCCTCGAGGTACTTTCGTTCATACCTCAAACCCAACCGGTCCCTGGCCGTAGCCATCTACCGACACCCCATGAAGTTACATCATTTCCTATCTCTAACTCTTCCTCCTGCGTTCATTTCTAGCTAATGAGCTAATCTTAGTTCCACCCGGTGAACTAATCCTATTTTCTTCCGATGAAGTAATCCTAGTTACCCCCGATGAACTAATTCTACTTTCACCCGATGAACTAATCCTAGTTCCACCAGAAGAACTAATCCTAGTTCCACCTGAAGAACTAATCCTAGTTCCACCAGAAGAACTAATCCTAGTTCCACCCTGAAGAACTAATCACAGTTTCACCTTAAAGAACTAATCCTAGTTCCATCCGGTTCCTTTTATCCAACCTCTTCTATGCCAAGGAGGATGCTATGACAATATTATTTAAGCAAATAATGTTGTACCAGATAATATATTTAAGAAAATTAATTCTGTAGTTTAGATCCTTCATCTTTTTAGATGGAATTAGCTAGGTAATTAAAAATTTTTAATTTTTTATTCAGAGACAATATTTAATTATATCACAGAATCAAAAGTGCATTAACTAAAAATATTATTTTTTGTTATTTTATAATTTTTTTTTTTTTTTTTTTTTTTTTTTTTTTTTTTAAAACATTCACACTTTTTTCTCATTCACACTCACACTCACACACACATTCATACAGTCTTTTCGGCAACTTAGGCCATACAAGACTTTTACGATAACCGTTGTAATTAATATATCAATTTGGGGTTCAGGCATTTCTATTTAAGTCATCTGGTATCCAAATGGCTTAAATAAAATCATCGGACTGCCTGGGTCCGAACCCGCGACGTTTGGTATAGGAGGTAGGCACGCCTACTACGCCAGACCCGGGGGCTATTTTATAATTTAAGCCTATTATAATTAGAAAAATGGAAACTATTATTCTTATCTGAAAATTCTAAGCACCCTTGAATAACTACAAATCAATTTTATTTATTTATTTTTTTTTAAATAAAACCCCTTGTAATATTTTAAATAAAATGCCAAGATAAGGAATGTTTTTGATCCTTGCAACTCTAAGTCTGTTTTGAACTGTTTACAAAAAGCTAAACGCCTCTTCTTTGACAGGTAATGGACAAAGAGCGGTTTTTCAAATATTGTTCTAACTTCTCACACTTGCTTGGTTTTTATTTATATTTTTTTCACACGGATTCATTCTTGTTGTTGTTCCTTTCTCTACTTTCCCTCTCCACCTACGCACCTGTGATACCCAAAGTCCGGGAGGTCTTCGGATTAGCCTTTCGGATAATATATATTAATCGTTTGACTCAGCGGCTTGAAAGCAAAATCTGATTATTTTTCATCTTTTTTTTTCTTTACTGACCCCTTAAACCGGATATCCTATTTTTCCATTGACTGACAGATGGGCGAAAAAAAAGAATACACTATTCACTTTTTGCGAAAAAATATTGTATACAAATCTCAGACTATGCATTATTCCCTTTTGACATTCATTTCCGAAAAAGGCAGCTAATAATATGAGTACAATAGAGAAAATAAATTTACAATTATTCTTTTATTTATTAATCTTTTAAATAAATTTCATTATTTAAAAATAAATCCTTCTAACTTATTAATAAAATTATATAAGAACTTGGATTTTTTCTAAAACTGTAATTTATAATTAATTTGTCATAGTCGCTAAATTGAATTAGTTTCACTTTAAAACTTTATGAATTTATTTATCAACAATAAGATTTTAATAGTTTTAGAGATAATCAAGCATTTTTAGAGGAGGTGAGAAAGTTAAATATTTTTTTTTCCTTTGATCTTAAATTCTTATACACCTTGTGCCCCCAATAACAACTAAGAAGATTATATTAAAATTCAATACAACTGGCACACTTGCAATCAAATTCTAAACTTGAGTCATTCAAAAGCGATTTTTCATCTAATTAGATAAATTTCTTTCTATAAGCTCAAATTCAATTTTTCTCCACTATTACAACAGATAGCAATTCAATAAAGAAAAAAAAATTCTTTTACAATTTGGTGAATCGAGGATTTATTTTTTGAAAATATTAAAATATATTTCCAGTCAATTAGAGAAAGGCAAATTTTAAACATATGTTGGTCTCTGGCTCCTTTTCTTTTTCTCTTCGTCCTTTTGTCCACAATTTTCGTACAAAAGTTATTTTTCTTTTGACATAACAACTTGGTTTACCTCAACTAACGTCAACCTGAAATTTCGAAATTCTTTAGTTATTATGAGATCATAAAAAAAGCCAAAGAATTTAAAAAAAAGACCTTAGTATTCATTGAAAGTCACGTTCTTGAAAAAAAAAGCTTTGAATAATCATCATCAGTCCTTGAGTTAATATCACAATGCAAAATGGAGAGAGACTAAACCTAAATAAACCAAATGTTATGATTAGATTAAAGGAAATAAATTATCTAAATGAATAGAGGAAGGATGGGATGAGCTCTTAATTGAGGGATGGTGCGGGTGGGCCCTTGGACCTTTTTTCTCTTTCTTTTTCTCGCAGACATTCATCATCTGGACCTCCCACTTCATCCCCAAGACCCAGCATTCCGCAAACTCAAGATTTTTCTGGGTCAGAATATGTCACCTGATGTATTCATCATGATCTATTCATTCATTCACACATTCATTCAGAAATCACAATACGTTCAATGCCTCGTAACGATGGAAAAAAAAGAATCCGAAACAGCCAATTCTCTTATTTACTTAGGTTTACCTTTAAAATCTATTTATTTACTTTAGGAAACCTAAGAATGGAAGTGAAATTAAGATATTTAAGTCCTAAAGAATAATGTATACCTAGTTCTAGTCATAAAAAGTTTTAAATAGAGGTCCCAGTCTGGTGGATATTCTCTTAGTCTGTTAAATCATTAATGTCAGAACTGACGCGTTGTGGTTAAACCGGGAAATAACTTCCATGGGTTTCCGTTTCTTTCTTCATAGAAAGGCATAACTGATAGAGTTTATAGTCCAAGTTAATTTATTAAAAAATTAAATTTAAAAAAAGCCCTCGGGCTTTGTGTAGTTGGTGGGCCTGCCTTCTATACCAAGGGTTGTGAGTTCGGATCCCAGGCAGTCTGATGGTTTTATTTAAGCCATTTGGATACCAAATTCAAAGAATTATAACCCGAGTAAAAATGATTAAAAATGATCGAGAGATACACTCGACCACAGCATAGTGAACCTTGAGGGGCACACAGGGATATACACCCACGCACCAGGGACACACACAGTAGATCGGAAGTGACCAGAAGAAAAATGTGTGTCCCTGGTGCGGGCGTGTATACCTCTTTGTTTCCCTCAAGGTTCACTATGCAGACCTGCTGCGGGCGTGTGTATCACTTGATCATTTTTAATCATTTTTACTCGGTAACTAATTAATTTTTGTTTTATTAACTGATTTCTCTGAATAAATGTGTTGAGTCTAGTCTCAACGCAGTCTCTAATTCTTATTCCCAAAAACATCATTACTCAAGAAAATCCAAATTTTCTGAAGTAAACACAACGTTTCGTAATGATTAAGGCACTTCCTGGACTTCCTCTAATGTTCATAAAGAAGTTTCACTTCAAAAATAAACTCTAATCCATCATGATTTAATCTGAAAAAGTTTAGTTTATTTTATTATTCTTTAAAATATCTCTTTTTAATAAACGAATAATTCTTTTGATGAATTTATTTTCAAAATAATAGATTATCTCCTATTATTTTACTACTAGTTAAAGGTTTGTGAAGACTTAGATAAATTTTTCAAAATAAATCATGAAAAAAAAAACCGGTAGAGAAATATTCCGTATTTATTTCTACTATAAATATCACTTTTCTCGTAAGATTAATAGCCAAATCTAGATTTATGGCGATGGCAACGGAGGGACATTCGTTTGACGTCCTAATTCTCGGTATTTATTGCAACGATGGGGTTCCCGGTGAGACTACTTGTGCCCAGACAGTTTGGCACCTGGACCGTTTTTTGAACACCAAAAGATTTGGAGTAAACCCAGAGTTTATCGTCGTGAAGACCTCCCACATGGGAGGCACCCAACCAACTTCATTCACGTCTTTCGGGTAAGGAAACGATAAATTTTCGCTTGGAAAGAAAAAAGAAGAGTGAGAGTGTATAGTGACTGCTGCTGCCAGGGGTGGCGAGGAAAAAGCAGAAAACGTTATTGACCCTTCGACGCTATTATTGGTAATTGAAAGATCAGTTTCTAAAGAGGGTAGGAGGGACCCAAAAGATCATTACTCAATCGTTGAATGCAAGTTTGGACAATTAGGAAAACCAACAGAATAGAATTGTTTGCCCCACTTGGAGGCCAATGTTGGTTGAATTTAACAATCATTCCTGAGGACTATTTTTTAAATATCTCCCGGTTTTTCAATAAAATTTTAAATAGAGATATAGCCTGAGAACCCAAGAAGAAACTTCTCAAAAAAAAGATCTTTTGTGGTATAGAATTCAAATGTTTTAAATAGAAAGAACATATTTTATTTTTTTTTTTTTATTTCTAGTTGCGCCACCCGTGAGATAGAATTAAGTAATTCTAAGAGCAAATTTGAAATCACCAATGTTGGTCATTTAACATCAATTAATAGCATTAAAACTTTTTAATGCTTAACTTTTAAAAAAAATTCAATCGAATTATAAATTATGTACTAGCCAGAGGCGTACCGAGGGAGGGGGGGCGGACCGCCCCAGGCCCCGAGCCGGCATAGGCGCTAAATATTTGACTTTGAGAGGCCCCGGGGCCCTCGAGGTTCATGGTATTTTAAAAATATTTTTGTGTATGGAGGAGGGGGATATTTAAAAATGAGTTCGCCTCCCCCCCTTCCCCCCCCGAAAAATTCTATATACACCTCTGATACAAAATGTATATAGGCCCCCTCTTCTAGTGACGCCCCAGGCCCCTACTGTCTCGGTACGCTTCTGTACTAGCATCAACAACTATTCAAAAAAGATTCCGAATTGGTGATTTAAAAAAATAAAATTAAGTAATTTGATATGGTCTTCTAAGGACAAACTTCAAACAAGCAAATTGAGATAATGAAATTTCAGCCATAAACAACTCAATTTGCTCTTTTGGTTGTGATCTACCTAAATGAAATGGCAGTTTATTGATTTATTAAATTTCATATAACTCCTTCAAGAATCTCTCTTCATTTTTCTTGAAAATGAAATGTGATAGGTAAAATATATTTTCAATTGAATTCGCTCTTGTGATATGGAATTGATTCGGATTATTTTTTTCCTTCTCAAAAATTCAAAAATATCAGATAAATAAATAATACCTTACTAGGGATGAAACGATACGAGTAAATACAAGTACTTACTCGATACTTTTCTTTCGATACCAAGTACTTTTGTAATCGATACTTTGGAATCAAGTACCAAGTAAGTATCGGTCAAAAATACTCGTATCGATACTTGGTCCACGTACGCAATGATTAGCTTGGTCGGAAGAACATTTACGTCCATTTGTTCTTATTTACAATAGAAATAAGTGGAATGGCTTATACCTCTGTATTTTAATTTTTACTTTCTCTTTTATTATTGGAGTTTTATTATTGAAAAATTATTATTTTTGGGTAGTACCTCTAAAACTGAATTTTTTTCATAGTCGTCGTACTTGTTGTTTTATGGCAGTGGAGATTTAATCAAGATCTGCAGGGACTTTTCAGCCAGGAGATTAAATCAAAAAAATATTTAATTTAATTTATATTTGCCGACGTTTCGGTCGACGACCTTCATCTGGGCGAATATTGTCAATTATACACGATCTTAGGTATTTTAATATTCATTGCAATTAAATCTACAATTTCTTTTTACTTTGATTTGTGCAAAAATATCATTTCCGGAGGTCTCCGTTGATGAAGGTGGTGATTGGCGATCGAAACGTCGGCAAATAGAAATTAAATAAAAGATCTTTATTTAATCTCCTGGCTGTAAAGTCCCTGCGAATCTTGATAATATAGACCCTAAGAACTTACTGCTGTTTTTGCTTCTTTTTAATTGTACGAAAAAATTGACCGATACGAGTAAGTATCGATACTTTTCAATCGATACCGAGTAGGTACTCGATACTTTGCGACCGATACCAGTATCGAGTAAAAGTATCGATACCTCAGTGGTATTGTTTCATCCCTATACCTTACAATAAATATAAAATATTATTTTTTGTCAATAATATACTTTTTTTTTACTTTTTTAGGATTGTTTCTAAATAAAATTGATAAATAAATACAAATAGAATTTTTTTAGCATGTTCTAAGGCCATTTAGGGTTTATATATATTTTATTTATAATTAAAATCGGTCACTTTCAGGGGACGTTCCACATTCTTGCTTCTAGGACTACCAATCTTAGATTCAGCCGTGCTTTGGCATTTCAATACTAAAATTCAAATTGATAATCTCTTATTCTAATGCAATCGGTGACATCAGATTTTTTTATTTAAAAATTTTTATATCAAAAGGATGACAAATTATAAGAATTTTTAAAAAGAACAAATGTAATTTATAAAAGAAATCTTTAAAGATGACTTCTGTTTTGACTATTGTTAAATTTTGCGTTGTCCCCTTGCAAAGCGCCTGCCTCTTTTATTCATCAAGGGACCATTCAGATTTGTTTTCTTCTTCCTGCTTTATAATTGCCTTGTGTCGGAAGTTAATCCTATTAGCAGTCTGTTTCTTCAGGCGTGGGCTTTATTTTTCTTACGCCCTTTTTGCTGCCATTGCTACCTGCCTTTGCCTTGAAAAGAAGGGGTACAAAAGGCCTTTCCGCAAACCTTAAGCCTTTCTTTCCGTGGCAATAAAGTGTTAATTGTGTTTATGTATTAGGTCTGGAATTCTTATTTAAACGCCTCCTCCTCTATGAATCGGCTTATTGTGTCTCTCTCTTGGTATAAAGGGCGACGGAATTCGGGGGCGGGGGGGGGCGGAGATATTCCGGGCAAAAAGCGGATCGTTCTGCAACTTTGCAGAACAATATGCTGTCCAGTTTGATCCGATTTATGCTCCAAAAAAAATGTCCTAAATCTGAAAAGAGATGACATAATCCGATTTACTTCAAATAAAGTGACATCGTCAATACAATTAAAAATTCGACCCTTTTTATCGAACCAACGCAGATTCTTTTTTTTTTTTACCCAGAAGCGATTTGAAAAACATAAAAAGTTTAATTAATGCATTTAAATGGTAATTTTTTTTAGAATGATCGATTTATGGCCAGCGTTGATAATACCTGATTTGGGAGAAAAAAAGAGAATTTAATAAAGTTGTTGGCGTAATGAGCCTTCATTACATTCGCTCTCTTTTTCTTGTCTAGATATATTAAATTTTTATATTTAAGCTGGTGTATAGAAAAATGAGATACTCGCCAAGTTTGAATGTAGGTTTACTACATTCTCCCGAGATGATTATTTTATTTTGTTAAAATTCTGAGGACTGTCATGGGTTCCGAAGTCGAAAATTTCAATATTTCTTACTAATAAATAAATTTTTAATAAGTCTTTCTTGATATTTTGTATTATTATTATTTTTTGTTCAAGGGCTTGCTTTTTTAAATCTTTTTGGCATCTTGGGCCATCTTTAACGATAGGGGCTAAGCATTATTTAGAAATGAACTTATTAGGGGGCGAATGTTGGAATATTTTTCATTAAATTCAACAAATTTTATATTTTTTCAGAAATTCACTCCTACTTCAGAAAGTTATACATAATCGATAAAAATTTTTAAATAATACTCTATGCTTAGTTTGGGGATCCTTTTTATTCTTCCTGTGAGTGCTTCATTTTTTTCAATTTACAAGTTTAAAGAAAAAAAAAATCTGGTGTGACTGGTCGCACAGCACACAACTTTCTCTTACCTTCGGTAATCGAAAGTTGTGTACTGTGCTTGTCACACCAGATTTTTTGTGTCGACATGTATTTAGTTTCCGACAGTACGGTACATTCGATTTTCAAGATGTAAAAAAATTTATAAGTATGGCAAAATATTTATAGTTTGTTACCATTTCTCCTATCTTTTCTATGAAGTACAAGAGTAAAGTGGTCTTCAGAAGATTTCAATCACAAAATGAGAATATACATTTTAAAGAGAATCTAAAAAATAATTGATTTTTGAATTTAAAAAAAAAATCGTTGGAGCAAATTTAGAGAAAATCGAAAAAAACTGAAAAAGTGCATCAGTAAAGTACTAGTACTCTTTGGCTGATTTTGTTCAAAAGCTTCGTGTCACGTCCCATGGGGGTGCCTAACTTAAATATAAAATTTCAACATCCTAGCTCTTTCCTTTCTTGAGATATTTTGTTCACAGACAGACACACAGACACACAGACAGACAGACGATGTCGCGAAAACCACTTTTTTGGATTCAGGGGACCTCAAAACGTGAAGATCCATCAAAATCTCGACATCGAATTTTTGACATGAAACCAATACTTTCTCTCTCTATATATATTAACATATATATAGAGGTAAGAGAAAGTAAAAATACTTCACGAAATTGATATTCTCAAAAATTCTTATTTGCAACAAAGAATATAAAATTTGCTATGCAAACTGATAACAGGTTTGCACGAGAGGACCAATTTAACCTATGGAGGGAAGTTTACTCTATTACCTTCTAGTGTTAGGTACAAATTAAAAACAAATATTTTTGTTTTGTTTTGTTTTAAGGTGGAATTTATTTTTGCGATTTGCTTCTGTATAGGAAAACAGTTTCGGAGATTTCTCAACTAAAAATGATATAAATATAAATAACTTATAAAGTGTAAACACAAAATAAAATTTATAATATTAAGAAAAGATGCTTAAAGCATTTGAATGTAACATGTCAAAAAGGTCCGTCATCCTTAAATTCTTGCTCGTCCTTGGACCATAGCACAGTGGTAGAGAATCCGCCTCTTGTGCCAGAGGTCTAAATAATATCCCGTGGGCTAATTAGAATAGAATAAAGACTATGCGCCTTGAATTCTGATCCTAAAGAGAGATAGATTGAATTGTTTCATCTGTCAAAGTTCCTCAGCATAAATCTGTTCATATTTCTTTTAATTTCATAACTAGGGCTCGGATTTATAGGCACTAAAAATCTTTAAAATAGGCAGGCAACTAAGCACTAAAAATTATTAAAATAGGCACTTAAAAAGGCATTTATTGTAAAAATAGGCACTTAAAAAGGCACTTAAACGGCATTATTTAAGAAATAATATATAAAATTTAAAAAATCTGGTGTGACTGGCGCACAGCACACAACTTTCTCTTACCCTTCGGTAAGAGAAAGTTGCGCACTGTGCTGGTCACACCAGATTTTTTGTGTCGAGATATATTTAGTTTCCCATAGCACCTTAGTTTCAAACTTGCATTTTAAATGTTGACTGCTTCAAATAAACTATGGTTATTTTTCAAAATTTTAATCTCATATTTGGACATTTTATACACAATATAGATTCGTAAATAAATACAAAATTTCATAAGAATTGGAAAAAAAAATTTTAAATGCGTAAAAAGTTCCAAAGGGGACCCCCTTTTGAATCGAAATTAACATACAAATCCCTATAGGAAATTAACATTGGCCAAATGCGAAGATAAGGTAGAAAAATTTAAAACGCGTAGAAAGAGAGAAGATAGTTTTGTGAGAGAGAGAGATATGTTTTCTCCGAAAAAAAAAAATGGGCGTTTAAATAATAATTGATTTTTAATCTAATAAAAAGAAAAAGATTTAAATTCGGTTACCATGGCAACCATTTATTTCTCCTATCTTTCCTATGAAGCACAAGAGTAAAGTGTGCTTCAAACAATTTTGAGGGCAAAACGAGAATATACATTTGAAAGAGCATCTAAAAAATAATTGATTTTTGAATTTTAATCAAAATCGTTAGAGCGAATTTTGAGAAAATCGAAAAAAACTGAAAAAGTACATCAGTAAAGTACTAGTACTTTTTGGCCGATTTTGATTAAAAGCTTATTTTGTCGGTCCCGGGGGGTGTTTAACTTAAATATAAAATTTCAGCCTCATAGCTCAATTCCTTCATGCTTAAAATTGAACACACACAGACAGACAAAATAAGCTTTTTAATCAAAATCGGCCAAAAAGTACTGGTACTTTACTGATGTACTTTTTCAGTTTTTTTCGGATTTTCTCAAAATTCGCTCTAACGATTTTGATTAAAATTCAAAAATCAATTATTTTTTAGATGCTCTTTCAAATGTATATTCTCGTTTTGCCCTCAAAAATTGTTTGAAGCACACTTTACTCTTGTGCTTCATAGGAAAGATAGGAGAAATAAATGGTTGCCATGGTAACCGAATTTAAATCTTTTTCTTTTATTAGATTAAAAATCAATTATTATTTAAACGCCCATTTTTTTTTCGGAGAAAACATATCTCTCTCTCTCACAAACTATCTTCTCTCTTTCTACGCGTTTTAAATTTTTCTACCTTATCTTCGCATTTGGCCAATGTTAATTTCCTATAGGGATTTGTATGTTAATTTCGATTCAAAAAGGGGGTCCCCTTTGGAACTTTTTTACGCATTTAAAATTTTTTTTCCAATTCTTATGAAATTTTGTATTTATTTACGATTCTATATTGTGTATAAAATGTCCAAATATGAGATTAAAATTTTGAAAAATAACCATAGTTTATTTCAAGCAATCAACATTTAAAATGCAAGTTTGAAACTAAGGTGCTATGGGAAACTAAATATATCTCGACACAAAAAATCTGGTGTGACCAGCACAGTGCACAACTTTTCTCTTACCGAAGGGTAAGAAAAGTTGTGTGCTGT
>JAKCPI010024461.1:0-13796 GCA_023213315.1 Euborellia annulipes
CTTCGAAAACTCTTGTTTAGTTTTGTTGCCAGCTCTTGGACGATAATATTAATATTATCAGTAAAAGCGTGAGAAAAAAATAAACACGATTATGTTTGTGATTAATAAGTATAGCCATCCACATAATATAAACTTGTATGTTATAAGATGTTACAAATATATTATCAATCCAACATTTCAAAATATTATCGAAATTTTATAATTACAATCCAAGTATTTAGACTGGATCTTGTTCATTGCGACTCCTTCGCGGCACCCCCTGCAGGTAATCCAGGAGCCCCATAGGGGGTCGCCTACCCACGACTTTAAGAAGCTCTATCGTGAAACTACCATGAAAAACATTGATGAATGTTTTATCACCGAGATTAGACAGTAGTAAATATAAAGTTATTAAGAAACGTTTTGATTTTTGAGTTTCATTAACTCGAATGTGACTAGAATCAATGAGATTTCTTCAGAAAAGATTTATGACTTCTCAGAGATCAATCATTGTACTCACATGAGTCAGAGAACCAGGGTGTGATCCCCATCCCAAGAGGTGGTGTCCACGAAATAGGAGCACCATACCAGCACACTCACTATGACGAGAGCCTTAGTCCGAGACATGGCTCTCGTTCATGGCCATCTAGTTTAGGACATTCAAGAAAACGTAAATGGAAACGTCACTTGGCACAGGTTATCTAAGGAGGGAGTATCGGTACGTTCTCCTCGCAGTCGCACGAGAGACTGATCTCAACCAACGTGCTAGGTAGAATGCCAACGGCCTGAACACTCACACATCTCAGTCTGGTACACACCTGGCAGGTAGATCAGGCGGTCCTATTTAGGAATGACGAGGCCTAGCCCAACCCCAAGCCGCGAGACCAATTAACGCCTGCGGTTGGTCCGGAACTACCCCTTCCCGGAAACTTTTGTGACATTGATTTTTTATTTCACTGATTCTATGCTTTGATAAACAAAATCATGTCCTAGTACATTCGGGGAGATGACTCTAAATTTAACGAGCTTAATTAAATAAAATATTAGGGGATTTAACAACGTTTATCTTTGAAGTTCATCAGATATATTAACAGAAACAAAATTAGAGCAAAATCTCATAAAAAATTCAATAAAATTTAATTAAGATTAATATGTTATGCAGTAACATTTATTTGTTTAGAAATAAAATAAAGAATAAATTAAATTATTAATACATAAGTAAAAAGTAATATAAAAAAAAACTTAAATTAAACTCACCCAAAACAAAACTGAAAAATTTACTAAAAAATGTTAGAGGACTTTTTTTTAGTAAATTTAATGCTCTTCAAAAAATTACTGATGAACTTCTTTTGTTGGACTAGCCGTTTAGGAGTTACAGATGTTAATAGTCAAATTTAGGGGAATCGATGAACTTTAGGGCCGATGAGGCAGGTCTTATCGTTATCCGATCGAGCTCAAACTTTCACAATCTATTTTTTACACCAATTGTCAACTTTTAAGAGGTTCCGGCCGAAAATACAGCCAAAAAAAATTTTCTCCCCTTATACCTTGCAACCACCCTAGTATACAGGTTTTGAAGTCCCCTGAGTCCAAAAAAGTGGGTCCCACAAATTGGTCTATCTGTCTGTGTGTTTGTGTGTGAACAAATAATCTCAGAAACAAAAAGAGCTAGGAGGTTGAAATTTTATGAGTAAGGCAGCCCCCCCCCCCCCCAATGGATGAAAATAAGCCTTTGAAAAAAATCGGCCAAAAAGTACTAGAACTAACTGGTGTACTTTTTCAGTTTTTTTTTTTTTTTTTATTTTCACAAAATTCGCTCGAACTATTTTTTGATTAAAAAAATTCATAAATCATCGACACAAAAATCTGGTGTAACAAGCACAGTACACACCTTTCTCTTGCTGTAGGGTAAGAGAAAGTTGTGTGTTGTGAGACCAGTACACAAGATTTTTAAGTTTGTATTTATAATTTATCTAGATAAAATAATAATAAAATGGGCCAAATAATACTATTACTTTTTCATTTTTTTTATTTTCTCAAAATTCCTAATTAAGATTCATAATCAACTAATATATGCTCTTTAAAATGAATATTGTCATTTTGATTTGGATCCCAATCACTTGAATAAAGAGACGAGGTCTTAAACGCCGAAAAGGAAGGCAGTCACGAAAAAAATTAAAACCGGCCCGGAACATTGAGTTAAAATTTTTTTTTTTTTAATTTGTCTCGTCGTTTCCGAAAATAAAAATATATATTAATGAAGATTTATACTCTATCAAAAATCCTTCTTGTTTGTTATTTCTTTTGTCATTAAAAATTTTTAAAAAATCTAGTTTTTTTTTTTTTTTTTTTTTTTTTTTTTAAACATTCACACTTTTTTTCTCATTCACACTCACATTCACACAGTCTTTTCGGCAACTGAGGCCATTTCTTTTTACGATAATCAGTATGTTTAATATATCAATTGGGGGGTCCAGGCATTTTTATTTAAGTCATTTGGTATCCAAATGCCTTAAATAAAATTATCGGACTGCCTGGGGTCCGACCCGAGACGTTCGGTATAGAAAAAAAATCTAGTTAATTTTTCACTAGGTTAATTTTTGAATAACATGAAAAATTTTTCGAAACTAGGTATTTTTTAAAGTGAAACTTTTTTAATAAAAGAAACAATATGACATAAGAAAAATTTCGTTCGTCAAATAAATCACATAACTCCGAACTTAAAACCGTCTAGACAACGTTTTATTTCTTCTCCTGATTTATCTTAATATATATCCTAGGACTAAATCAAGAAAGAAAATGATTGATTTATGAAAAGATCTATCCAGAAAACAATTGAATCAATGGGTAATAAAAACCCTCACCCTGTAGAAAGGAATCCGAGCCCAAGGGTCGCCATTAATGAACGGTCTCTGATATCGCAAGGCGGTTTTGATGGCCTCAGATACCGAGGCATCGCCACCCACGAAGACTCGCCCCGAGAGTGATTTAAGAGCCCCGGGGTTCGAACAAGGGCCTTCGGGCGGCTCTATTTAACTCTCTCTCTCTCTTTAGTCGTTTCCAAAAAACGCCATTTCACTCACACTACTTGTCGAGTGTGTCTAAGTTTTTCATGCTTTGTCTACATTTGATTTGAAAATAAAAACTTTTCCTCTTTTATTTATTAACAAAAGAAGAAAGAAAAGAAAAAAATGAGAGGGTTAAATAAAACTATTGTAAAATTTTTCCATAGAAACAAATCGAAAGAAAAAAATTCTGGTGTGAATGGTCGCACAGCACACAACTTTCTCTTACCTTCGGTAATCAAAAGTTGTGTTCTGTGCTTGTCACGCCAGATTTTTTGTGTCGACATATAATTAGTTTCCACCGATATACATGAATTAGAATTCAAGATACGGAATGAAATTTATAAACAGAGAAAAATATTTATATTTTATTACCAAGAAAACCCTTTTCTCCTATTAATCCTATGAAGTACAAGAGTAATCCTTCAAACAAATTTGAGAGCAAAATGAGAATATACACTTGAAAGAAACATTTAAAAAATAATTGATTTTTCAATTTTAATCAAAATTCTTAATGCGAATTTTGAGAAAATCGAAAAAAACTGAAAAAATCCATCAGTAAAATACTAGTCGTTTTAGATTAAAAGCTTATTTTCACGCTCCAGGGGGGTATAAAATTTCAGCCTCATAGCTCAATTCCTTCCTGCTTAAAATTGAACACAGAAACACAGACAGACGCTCAACTTACACAGTCGGACCATGTCGCGAAATCCACTTTTTTGGATTAGGGGACCTCAGAACGTTTATATCCATCAAAATCTCGACATCGAATTTTTGACATGACTCCAATACTTTCTCTCTATATATATTAATAGGTAATAAATAGGTAAGAGAAAGTAAAAATATAATAAAATGATATATCGCCTGCTGAGAATCATGTGACGAAAGTCTGAAAATTCAATTTTTGAGTTAAGCCTATCAAACGTTGTTTTCTCTTTTGAGTGCCAAAGTGCCAAAAATATATTTCCATTCTTTGCTATTGATTCTGACCTAATCATTTGTTGCCCGGCTATTTAAATGTACGGTAGATATATGTGTATAAAACTTTCAAACGCCTTTTCCCGAATTGTTGAATTTCAGACTTTCGCCACTACGTTTCTCTTAACAAAACTTATATCATGAGCTTTTATTAATATTTGAAAAATAATACATTTTTTACCTTTGAGACTTTAAACTCCGTTCAAATTTATTCAAATTAAGCGGCAGGCAATTTTCTTGCCTAGAATGGGAATATAAACACTGAGACACGATATATTTATTAACTATTAAATTCAAGAAATATTCAATCAGTTAAATTTACTGTAAATGACATGGAAACATACAGTCATATTACTATGAAAATAGACTTCATTTGTCACCTTTATAAACTTTTTTCTTAACTTTAGAAACATCTAAAATTATGAGTTTTTTAGAAATATTTTTTTCTATCGAACTAATATATATTAGTAGTAGCAATAGGATATCATAGGATAAACAATTCCATATTTAAAAGATGATTACAGATTAGAAACCATTAAAAGACGGCCTAGGGGAATATTCTAAATTGCTGAGATATTTTTAAACTTCTCTTAGCCAATTATTTTAGTCTTTTATACGGTTTTTTTATTAATAACTGTATCCTTTTATTCAATAATATAAATAATAATACTGAATAATGTTAGTTACATTACATAAAACATGACTTACTCCCTCTTTTCAACTAGTAATTACAGAGACCATATAATCTTTTAAATACAGCATATCCCATTAAATATTAAAAAGGGATTAACATTACATAACTGGACATTCTGGATTTAATTACTCTTTTTATATATACTGTATCATATATTTAATTATTAATATTATAATTTTAATATGAATATGAATATTAATTTTATGTAGATATAGGAAGTTGTTATTTGTCATTTGGAAAATATACAGTAATCAAGAGGGTTAAATAAAACTAAAATTTTCCCATAGAAACAAATCAATAGAAACAAATTTGGTGTGACTGGGTGCACAGCACACAACTTTCTCTTACCTTCGGTAATCGAAAGTTGTGTTCTGTGCTTGTCACACCAGATTTTTACTGCCGTCAGTACGGTACATTTGAAATCAAGATGTAAAATTTATAAACAAAAATATCTATATTTTGTAACCATGGCAACCATTTCTCTTATCTTTCCTATGAAGTACAAGAGTAATGTCTGCTTCATAAGATTTCAAGGACAAAATGAGAATATACATTTTAAAGAGAATCTATAAAATAATTGATTTATGAATTTTAATCAAAATCATTGGAGCGAAATCGAGAATAACTGAAAAAGTGCATACTAGTACTTTTTGGCCGATTTTGATTAAAAGTTTATTTTCACGCCTCAGGTGTTTGCACCTAGTCAAGAGGTTTCGCTCCTAAAACACATGCTCGCTTCTGGCGAGCTATTTATGACTGAAAAAAGGGCCAGAGTTATGCCTTTAGAGGTGGCGATAAATCATAAAGCTGCTAAAAAAGAAAATAATAAATTTGTGTTCAAATTTTGAAGAAATTTGAACATAATTAATTTTCCAAAACATTTTAGCAATTCAAATTATGTTTTACTACGTTACTTCCCATTCCAAATACTCTATGTGTACTTAATTTCTAACAAGTTCATTGTAAGTTGTGGATTTCTATAGAACATATAAATATATACATACGAGTACATACATTTTTCCATTTCATTTTTATATATAGAGAAGATATATATGCTAATGATATGAATAAGAATCAGTCAAGGAGGAAATAAAAATTTGTATATTTATATTAGCATTTAAAAAACATTTTAGCATTTTAAAAAAGAAGCCCGCTCGAAACGTCGATAAAAGATCATTTTATTGGGATTTTCATTCGATTGAGGCTATCCTGTTTGAGTGACATCCTCTCCTTTTATTGATCTGATATTTTATTCTCAATCTCTGATTTTGTATTATTTTATGTAATTCTTGTTTTTATTCAAACATTTTGATAGGTTAAAATATTTTTCTTTTTTAGAAAATTTCTATCATCGCTATCAGATTTATGTTTTTTTTTTTATGCATAGAAAAAAAGATTGTAGTAATTATTTTCTTGAATTATATATCGCCTAAAATGAAATGGAAAAGCCGAAATGGAGAAATGTGTTTTGTCGCGAGAGGAGGTCGGCGAATTTGGCACCGCAAAACTTTTGACATTCCAGCATGGCCATATTTGTATTTTACTATATCATTACCGGGGCTGACATGGAACTCTTAAATGGGAATCCGTGTCGGCCTCTTGAGATGAGGCTCTCTTAAGAGCTCTCGGCCTGGACAAAGAATCGACTCTTTCTTGCATTTTCTTTTTGATTTAATTATCCAAATTAAAAATCTCGCAATATATATTATTTAATGGAATAGAAATCAACATTATTATTATTATTATTACTATATTTTTTTTTTGTCTTCTAAATTGACAAACACCATCTGATAATATATAATATTATAAATAAAATCTCTTACTTATTGTTCCTTTATATTTATTTAAATTAATTGCGAGCTTATATAATCACTCACAAGTGGAAGCGGAATCGTTGCAGTTAAGCAATGCCAAGCGCGGTGAAAGCTCGGGATTGGTGATCCCGAGCAATCGGCGTGTGGAACGCTCCCCGGTAGCCATCGGTTGTAATTAAATTATTTAAATAAATTAATAATCCCTAATGGCCTCTGTAACCGAAAAGGGTTTTAAAAAAATGGAAGCGGACCATTAACCCTGGGAAATTATTTGATCAACCTCAACTGACAATTGTGAGATTTTTTAATTATAGTAAGACAAGAATTTGATAAATGATTTCTAAATTCCATGCTATCTCTTCTTTTAAGACTTAGCATTGAAATTAGATAATAAAATCAAAGGCTTTTTTTTTATTTAATCCATTTATAATTATTTTTATTTGATCATTAATTAAAATACACATAAATGTACTTTTTAATATTTTTAACGGCCTTATGAATCCTATTTTGACTCATTAAATATTTAACAGTGACTGCTGACATTTTTATTATTATTTACAAATTAAAATGAGAAAATAACTTTATTGAATAAGTCTAGAATTTGTTTTTCCTATGTGAGAAGGAGATTGTTGCAAATATTTAAATAATAATAGTCAAATGGTCAAAATCCTTTGCAAAAAGAAATTTTTAAAGCAAAAGTATAAATTATGCAGACTTGAAATTTGGAGCATTAATTTCTGATTAATAATACAAAACAAGACTCTGAAAGTTACTGAGCAGAAACAATCTAAAGAAAAACCTTTGTATGCTTATTTGAGACAGACGTTCCGATTTAATTTTATTGAAGCCCCACTGGCTAAGAGCAAAACCAGCCGAAACCGGGCGGCGCTGCTAGTTTTAAAATATTTTAATTAGAATATGTGATAAAATTAAAAAATAATTAGACGTTTAAGGGGAGGAGGAAAGCGAGGCAAACCTCTCCTCTTGAAATAATAAAAAAAAAAACGCAAAATAGAATCTAAAATTTTACCTAAAAAAGATTATTTATTTCAATGGTAGACCAAAAAAAAAAAAAAGTAAAAATTATAAAAAAGAAATTAGTTTATTGATCAGGATCCGAAGGATCTTACAGCCTGGAGATTTAATAAAAAAATCTTTTATATGATTTTTTATTCGCTGACGTTTCGGTCGCCAATCACGACCTTCTTCATGACAAATATTGTTAATTATAAAAGATTTGCACTGATGAAGGCCGTGATTGGCGACCGAAACGTTGGAGAATAAAAAGTAAATCAAATTTTTTCTATTTAATCTGCTGGCTGCTAAGATCCTGATTAAATCTCCACAGCCATAAAACATTAAGTTTAGTTTATTAATTTTATCTACTCGATTGAAATACTATAAATAGGGTTGGTGCCTAAATGACTTCAGGTGCCGAAAAAACCTTAAACAAATTTTTAAAAATATTCTTTTTTGCCCATTATAACCATATAGAGGCTTAGAGAGATGTGTTTAATGTATTTATTATATTTATCTCCGCGAAAAGGATATTTTATTCCTCTCTTTCGAAGGCTGCGAACGGAGAGAATGTAACTTGCAAGACGTTATCTTTTAAAAGTTACGTGTCGATGACGAAGATGGGATAAAAAATGCTGGCAGGCCGTTGTTCTTGTTTGCGAGTGTCGTCGTTTGGTTGTCGTCCTCGTCGAGGACAAGTTGGACGAGGTTGCAGCCGGCAACCGAAGAACTTCTTCGGAAGGCGCTTGAGGAATCTTTTCCTTGTAGGGATTTGAACCCACGATCATTAAGACAGAGATAAATTATGCTTTGGAAATCAATTCGGTTTTAAATTGAACTAATTGAGGCTATTGATTTAAATGCTATCTATGCCAGATGCCTGTTAGTCGTTCCGAGATAACTACCGTATTTATGCATCCGTAGAACAACTTGGCGTTCTTCTACAAAGAAATACCAGTAACTTCATTATATATAAATTTTAAATGCAGAATTATAAAAGTTAATAAGTCGAATTATTTTCTAAAACAAATATTTTTAATCTGTTTTTTACTTTCCCTAGATTACAGTATATATATAAAGTATTGGATTCATATCAAAAATTCTGTCAAGATTTTGATGAATATACACGTTTTGAGGTCCCGTGAGTCCAAAAAATTGGTTTTCCAACAGGGTCTGTTTGTCTGTGTGTGAGGGGTGTTCAATTTAAAACATGAAGGAATCGAGCTAGGAGGTTGAAATTTTATATTCAAGTTAGGTACCCCATGAGGCGTGAAAATAAGCTTTTAATCAAAATCGGCCAAAAAGTACTAGTACTTTACTGATGAACTTATTCTGTTTTTTTTCTCAAAATTCGCTCTAACGATTTTGATTAAAATTCAAAAATCAATTATTTTTTAGATGCTATTTCAAATGTATATTCTCGTTTTGCCCTCAAAATTGTTTGAAGCATACTTCATTCTTGTACTTTTTTTTTTTTTTTTTTTTTTTAAACATTCACACTTTTTCTCATTCACACTCACACTCACACACACATTCACACTGTCTTTTCGGCAGCTCAGGCCATATAAGACATTTACGATAACCGTTATTTATGAATTTATATATATTAGGGTCCAGGCATTTTTATTTAAGCCATCTGGTATCCAGATGGCTTAAATAAAATCATCGGACTGCCTGGGGTCCGAACCCGCGACGTTTGGTATATGAGGTTAGCACGCTAACCTCTACACCACGCCCCGTGGGCCATTCTTGTACTTCATAGGAAAGATAGGATAAATGATTGCTATGGAAACAAAATATAAATATTTTCCCATGTTTATCAATTTTACATCTTCTTGAATTCTAAAATACCGGTGGAAACTAAATATATCTCGACACAAAAAACTTTGGTGTGACAAGCAAATTAGTTTGTACATGCTCTTTAAAATGTAAATTCTCATTTTGCTCTTGAAATCTTATGAAGATCACTATACTCTTGTACTTCATCATGGACGAAAATATTTATTTTCAAAATAATTTTCTAAAAGAATTTGGGTTTTTTATGTCATTTTTTCTTTTTTGTGTTTTTTATTTTATGACAGGCCATCATTTTTTTTTAAAATTCAAATATAAATCCTTCATGAATGTATAAATTAATGTAGAAGTTATAAAATAACGTAAATCACATAAAATCTTTTTTATTTAATTTTTTTTTTCTACTCGATTTGAGAACTTGTCAGTGGGGTGCATCCAGGAGCAATATACAAGCCTGAGGAGATGCAGGCAAGAAAATATTTTAATTAGAAAATATAAAATATGATGATTTTATAAGGGACAAAGATATTCTGAGAAGCGAGAGAATTGTTTTTTCTTTTTATATTTAAATTGCAGCCAAGTTGGAGAAGAAAAACATTTCATCATAATAAGAAAGAATTATTAGGAGTTTGTGATCCATTTGTTTTTAGGTGTGCATTTCTTAACAAGTAGCGAGTTCTAATTGTGTTTCAAAGCCGACAGGTTTTGTTAAAATCAACTGACGGCTAAGCCGACCAAGAATGTTTGTAAATAAAAGTCAGGTTTGTTCTAATATAGACAGTTCACTGGCGTCTGACATTTAAACTGCACCAATGTCCTGCTGGGCCAAAAAACTCGGTGTCATTTTGTTGATACATTAACATTTATAAATAAAGGGCATCACAGCCTATCATTTATCTCTGAAGGGACATCTTCTAATTTATTAAATGTTTATACACACCATAGAGAAAACAAATCATATTTAAATTCAATTTCAAACATATTTAATCATTCTTTCGGCTCCCTGGAACGTAGGCAACCAAAATTCTCATTTACTAATGGAATTTTCGATTTTTCTTCCCCTTTACCAATATGTTAATAAATAGAAAGTATTGCATGTCAAAAATTCGTTGTTAAGATTTTGATGGAAATGCACGTTTTGAGGCCTCGTGAGCCCAAAAAAGTGGACCCCACAAAACGGTTTGTTGTTTGTGTGGCTGTGAATGAAATATTTAAAAAAAAGGGTTGAAATTTTATATAGACATTAGGTACCCAACTGAGCTTTTAAATAAAATCGGCCCAATAATACTAGTACTTCACTAATGTCCTTTTTCATTTTTTTTTTTCGACTTTCTCAAAGTTCACTCTAACGATTTTGATTGAAATTAATAAATCAATTATTTAGATGCTCTTTAAAATGTATGTATACATAAATTAATTTGGTCACCAATAATTTTAATAAATAGAGACGAGGTCTTAGACGATGAAAAGTCCTTATTTACATTTCTACTACTTTGCATCTTTTATATGATATATAGCAAAGGCCAGAGATGGCAATCTCACCTCTGGTTTTATTATAATCCCGAGATTAAATAAAATTTCCTTACTTTCATTAATAGCCTACTTTAAAATAGATTTATGTGTACATAAAATCTTTAATGACGGAAGTAGGATTTTATGACAATTTTATAAATTTAATATTATGTGAAATTAATATCTCTAAGATTCCTCTATTTTAAATTAATTATTAGCTTGTTTTGAAATAGAGAGCTTGTTTTAATTATCTAACTACTATTTGTTATAAATTAACTGACAAAAAAATAGTCATCTTCCGACTTCTTCAAAATAGTCATAAAATATATCTTTGGCTTTCGACTCTCTTTTTCTTGGATGAAATTTTGCATAGTTTGTGTAAAAGGATTTTTATTAAATTAATGTATGATACTTGTGAATCAAATTTCAATTTATTGGCTCTCAGAGAGTATTGAAAAGTCTTGTAAAAAATGGTTAGTTATAATGATTTTGATAATCATAAAAAGTTATGCAATTTCATTTTACTTTCTCTTACCTCTATATATTTTAATATGAGAAAGTATTGGTATTCATGTCTAAAATTCGATGTCGAAATTTTGATGGATATACACGTTTTGAAGTCCCCTGAATCCAAAAAAGTTGTTTCATGGGTTCATGGTCTGCCTGTGCCACTGTGTTCGATTTTAATCATGAAGGAATCGAGCTATGAGGCTGAAATTTTATATTAAAGTTAGACGCTCCCGCCCTCCCCCCTTGGAGCGTGAAAATAAGCTTTAAAACATAATCGGCCAAAAAGTACTAGTACTTTACTGATTTTTTCCCATATTTATAAATTTTACATCTTGAATTCTAATACATCTATATTTATTAAATGAATGTATGGTACTATGGTACTAAATATTATATCTCGACACATAAAAATCTGGTGCGATTAGTCACACCAGATTTTTTATATTTTTTAATTTAATCAATATTTAATTATAAACCTTATTAAAATAAATGAGAATTCTTCAAATGCCAAATTTTTTCCTATCTCGTTAATTTTTATTTTTAGTTATTTAGATTACATTTTTTTGTTTCAAGGATTTCTGACTTAATCCTTTAAATATCTCTCCTTGGATTTCTTTTTTTAAATTTAAGTATCTTTTAAAGGTATTTTTTTTTTGTTCTTTAATGCGAATATAAATAAAAAAAAATCGAGAAGCAGATTTCATGACTCCTTCTAAGTATCTTTGAATTATTATTGGAGCTTCCTTCATTAAGTTCTGCAAAAAGCGGTTGTTAAATACATGGACATGGGCAGAAAGAGACTTGCTCACCTTATAAAATTAACTACGACCTAAAAACAGGACAAAGAAATGTTCGCTTCAGTCAAATGCCACAACCATTAATGTTTTTCTGTTTTTCCCTATACTTGACTTTGTTCGAAACGAAAGTCTGGTTTTTATTTTTGCCATTTGGCCATAAGACAATGGAAATTCATTCGACACGTTTGGATGCCAGGAATTAAGATGAATGCGAAAGATAAATCGAGAGCTAAGTCTTAAAAGGATAGATTAATTAAAATTGCATCTGCAAAGGCGCTTTTCGTTCTGCACTCAATTAAATCTGCTAACTGGAACAGGGCAGTATTTCAAAAAAGTTTTAATTAAATATGGTATGGGTCTATCTCTGCAATTTTATCTTCCCGCCTTGGATTATAAATTATAAGAATTACTGTCGGAATTTTCTAATGAAAACCAGAATTTTTTTTTAATAATTTAAGAATTTTTATTACTGCTTTTTAAATTTAACAATAAAAAAATATTAAAAATGACTAACTGAAGATTACTTATAATTTTGAGTTTAGAGTCATAAAAATAGTTCCGATGAGTGTAGAACTGATTCCCTTTTATTTTCCCTTTAAGGAATATACTTATGAATTGATATTTAAGGTCAGATAAACGAATAATAAATATAATTACCACCTTACATATTTTTATCTTCTCTCTCTTGGAGTAGACACAAGGCCTTTGTTTGATTAACCAAGGGTTTACATTTTCTTGATTTACAATCAATGTCGAGAGACAAAAAAGTTACTGAGGTTGTAACATAAAATTTTCATTTTAATTATATCTTTGTTCCTCTTTGTAATATTAATTGCCTTCCTTAAAGAAAGAATAAATACATTTATTCTCTTTATTATCTTGGTTTTTTGAACGACTTGCAAACTATTGAAGCATTCATATCATTCAACGATAAGATATTCTTAAAAAACTCAATCTTAGAGACTTTGTATTCCTAACCGAAGAGAAGATGTCTAGATTTGTATGCTGAGTTTGCAAGCTGGAGCCTCATCTTCAAGCTTTGTCCAAGCAGCAAATTCTGTCTTTAACTCGCTTTCAGACCCTATTGAATTGGTATTCCAGGATAAGAACTATTAGGATACTTAAAAGACCATGTGTTCCGACTCCATAATCAAAATGCACTACATATTGTCTGTCTTTAGGGAGTGGCTTGAGTGAAATTTGTATTCAGTCTTTACTTATCATTTCAATGGAAATAAATAATAAAATATCATTAAAAATTGGCTTATTGATTGATTTTAAATTTATTAAAGGGAAAGTTTGCCATCGTCAAATGAGGCCTCTGAAATTCAATTGAATTCTAATTTATCTTTATATAAGTTATTGTCCTTTAAATGTAAATTAAAAATTCTCTGGTTGCAAAGAACAATTAGCCAATATATAAGTTAATTGATTTTTTTTTAAATAAATTTTATGTCATATTTACCTAATAATATGGTATAGTATTATACACTGAAAAAAAAACCGACCTTGTAAAATTAAAGTGAAATCCTTTTAAAAATTTTCAACAAACCTTCCCATAAAATTAACAAATTTTCCTTTTATTTTTACAAGAAATCGCCTCAAGTTCTATTTGACAAAATCATACCGTAAAAAT
>JAKCPI010024463.1:0-29798 GCA_023213315.1 Euborellia annulipes
AATAATTTGAAAAATTGGTCCTGGTGGCCAATCCTAGGAAAAACGCTGGTTAAGGGTATTTTATGGCTGGTGAAATTTGTATCAGGAATGAAAGTTAAAAGAAAATGCAACAAGAATGTTTTCTTTAAAAATATATTTTAACAGCTTACGTTTCGGCTTTGTTCAAAGCCATTCTCGGATGACCACTAACAGCTCCGAGGATGGCTTTGACCCAAGGGCGGATACAAGGGGGTTGATTTGTATTTATATTCTGGCAAACAAGTACAGAATGCGCCTTTAAATTACCGAAATTAAGAAAAAATAGTGTGTTGTGCGACGAGTCACACCAGATTACCCCCCCGAGAAACATCTCTGGATCCGCCCTTGCTTTGACCAAAGCCGAAACGTCAGCTGTTAAAATATATTTTTAAAGAAAACATTCTGGCTTCGTTTTCTTCTAACTTTCATTCCTGAAGAAAAATATTTTTCTCAAATCTTATTTTCACCCCCTAGGGGAGTGCCTAACTTAAATATAAAATTTCAACCTCTCAGCTCAATTCCTTCATGCTTTAAATTGAACCCAGACACACAGACAGACCATGTCGCGAAAACCACTTTTTTGGATTCAAGGGACCTCAAAAAGTGTATATCTATCAAAGTCTCGACATCGAATTTTTGACATGAATCCAATACTTTCTCTCTATATATATGTATATTAACTTCTACATATAGGTAAGAGAAAGTAAAAATTTAAATCCGAATTGAGATTATACTATCTACTTATCTATATACAAAAAGATGCGGTAACTCACCCCAGTAAAATTCTAAGTGGACTAATCATATCTTACATTTCTACCTAATGAAAAAAATCCCTACAAAATTCTGCAAGGGATTCGATGGGTTCCTAAGTTACCAAGTGTTATTATTATCTGGTTATGAGAGTTTCGAAATCTTCAAAAATTAATTCGCCCCAGTAATAAGAAATTTTAGAATGACATTAAAATGTTTCTATCCTACTAAACTATTTGCTAAATATTGAATATAAATTTTAACTCAAACGGAATGCACTTATTTTTTAGTAAAAGTATTAAAAAATATTAATATCTTTGTGCATTATAGGGGGATGGGGCGTTAACCCCCCTGGTTAATGCCTTCATACCTCCCTCCCCCTTGAAGGAAATGCGAGCCTTCACCGCGGAATTACTCTCAAAATAATAATTTGAATACAATTATAAATAATTATTTTTATTTTATTTTGAAATTATTTTATTTTAATTTTCAACCCTTAATCCACCCCCTGTGTAAGACTGTGTGAATGTAAATGTGAGTGTGAATGAGAACAAAGGTGTTAAAAAAAAAGATAAAAAATCAAAAACGAATTTTGTTTTCAATGACACCTACACTCCCCTCCCCTTTCAACACCTTATATTCTCTACTACCCTTAGTGAAATACAAAATATTTAATTTCATATTCAAAAGAATCGTTTTTCGCGGGTCAAATTATTTGTTTCTATCATTTTTTTTTCAACGATAAAATGCATAATAATTACCTTTAATAAGACGCTCGGAGAGGGTGTGTTGGCTGACGCAGAGTAATAGTGGGTTACACTAAATTAATTATTCACTTTGATTCACTTTAAACACAAAAAAGATAGCAGCGCCTGTCAGCAGGCCACGCTCTCGACTGAACGAGATAAACTTGTCTCTTCTCTCTTATTATAGGAATAAATAGATGAAAATAACAATTCCCTTTTTATTAAAAGTAAAAAAATATCTTTTGCTCTAATCTAACTATATTTAAAGATGGAAAAGAATGTCAACAAGTGATTTGGAATATTCCAAGGCCTTTCTTAAATAATCAACCCTTCATCCCATCCCATAATATTATAAAATAATAATCAACGCTATTTTTTGAATGTTTTATATTTATTTGGTTTCGATTTAGCTAAAATAAATTTAAAAAAAAACACTTTTCAATTTTTCAACCCCTTATCCAATCCTAATAAATAAAATAATTATCAATGCAATCGCCTTCGGCGAGCTTCGCGTATAAGTCAGAAAAAAATTTAAACCCTGAAAGCTTCCCTGGATCCGCTTTTGGGTTTTACACATAGGATAATTTTCTAGAATGAGTCTTACTTTAGGCCAGTGGTTTCCAAACTTTAACCTCCCTTAAAATATTTAATCGTAAGACGCCTCCCCCCTACCCATTTAATAAAAAAATACAAAAACAAAAATGTTTAATACTAAAAATATAAATTTATAGAAAAGTATTTTTTTATTTATTCATATTTATTATTTTAATTAAAAACTCCGTCCCAGAATCTTCTAAATTATTTAATTACTTTTATTTAGAAAACTAGCAATCATTTGGAAAATTGATCTTGGTGGCCTAAGAATCGCGCCTCCCCATAGACTAGTCCGCGCTTCTCTATAGGGAGGCGCACCCTCACAGTTTGGAAAGAGAAACGCTGCTTTATGGAGTGAAAAAAATATTTTTTACTATTCTTTTTCCTTGAGGCATTAAAGTGAAAATATTTTTAATTTATTTAATTTCAAAATTTGATAAAAGATTTTGGCTTTCTCCATAATTATATTATTTTAAAGTTAGATAGGCTCTGAAGACAGTAGAATATTATGCCGAAAGAAGCGGAAATTTGCATATTTCCAGGGCCCCCGACATAGGGATAATAAAAATCCGCGGAACCTACCCCGATCTTAAATTCCTAATAAATTTATTATAAAAAAAATTTTTATAATTCAAATTTTTCTGCTGCACGGACTCAGATCTTTTAGCGTCCAAATGGTCTTAAGCTTATGAAAAACATAAATATTTAAAAAAATTTTACTCTCTAAGAATGGATTTTTGCCCTCGTGGATTGGTGTAGGGGTTAGCGTGCTAACCACGTATAGGAAAAGTCGCGAGTTCGGACCCCAGAAAGTCCGATGATTTATTTAAGCCATTTGGATACCAAATGGCTTAAATAAGAATGCCTGGATTCCCCCAATTGATATATTAAACATACGAGTATCGTTTAAAGTCTTAAATGGCCTAAGTTGCCGAAAAGACTGTGTGTATGTGTGTGTGTAAATGTGAGTGTGAATGAGAAAAAAAGTGTGAGTATTAAAAAAAAAAAAAAAAAAGGATTTGAAACTTTGCTTTTTGAGCGTGGGGAGAGGGGTGGGGGTGAGGAGATTTTTATTAAAATCGTCAAACCTCAACGCGAGTTAGACACTTGACCGTAAGAAATAAAATAATAGCCTACTCTGATAAAATATTGTAAAATTTTCTTTTTTTACGTTATAGTATTCATAGACTATTAAAGGAAAAAAAAAAACATCTTAAAAAGAAGGCAAATAAAGAAACTAATTTAACCTTCTTATATTATTTATTCTCTCTGGCTGTCAAATATTGCCAAAAGTAGTATAAGTATTTTTAGAAGGGACAATTTGAGAGTTAACCATGGTTTTTTTATTTATATAAGATACAACTGTTTCGGCCTTCTTCAGGTTCATTAGATGCAATCACAAAGCTACAAAATTTATGTAACTAGATGTAATACGCTTTGAGTTTGTATCTGAATTTAAAACCTGAAGAAAGGCCACAGGAATGAGTGACCGAAACGTTATATCTTATACAGAAAGCCAGAGTTTACCTAAAAAAAGTATTTGCACGAGACAATATTTAAACCGTACCTCAATACATTTTTCCTCTTTAAAAGTGATATAAAAGGAGGTCAGTAGTTTTTTTTTTTCCTCTATTTATCTTTCGTTACTAGAAAGTTCTTTCATTTTTTACCCTCATCTACGAAAGGGTAATTTTATGGGCGCAGCCCTTTGTTTTTGCACTTTCTTTCTGTTATTTATTAATTAGCACGTTTTTTCTCTCTCTCTGAGTCTTTTCTCCCTTTCATTGCAATTAGAAAGTTGCATTGGTAGAGTAATTTATTTATTTTATTAAAAAGTAAAAATAATAAGATTTTTTTTTATCATCATATTATTTTTCTATGCTGAATTGCAAAGTATTGACTCTAACCAGCAATCCATTTATATCACAAAGAATTCAATTAGAGTATTCAAGTCAACCAATCGATTGCAGCAACAACAACAAGAATAAAAAACATGAATATGCTCTTGGCAAATCGGAATTTTTTTTAAGACGGTGTTAAAAAATTAGCAATATTTTTTTACAATATTGTTTGTTTTCTAGTTGTCCGATTGACCTGACTTTTTGCAAATTTGAAATTATCTAGAACAGAAACGAATAGGCTTTTTGGAAAAAGAATTAACAGCAACTCTGTCTCTAAGCAAGTCTAACCTTGGATGGGTGAACCTTAACTCATTTACTTTAACGTTTTTGTATTATATAGAGGGCCGGATCTAGGGGGGGGCAGTGGGTGCACAGGCCCCGGGCGGCAGATATCAGGGGGCGGCAATTAAAGAAAGGTTTACTAAAAAAAAAAATGATATGAATTTGGTGTAGAAAATTTTAAGAAGGGGGCGGAAAATTAAATTTTGCCCCCTCTAAAAAATCTCCTAGTTCCGGCACTGATTATATATTACAGACCTAGTATATAATAGTTTAAAGGTTTATGGATTTCTCCAATAAGCAAGCAGCTAGTAGTTTTTTCAATTTATTTATTATTAATCAATGTGCCAGGGCCGACGTTTCGGTCTCATATGGGACCAGCCATTATCAATATATTGATCCTCAAGTGGTCATGTTGTTATTAATTTAATAATGCAATGACCAAATTACACTCACTCTCTATCCGTAGTACATACTCTCTATCTAATTTGGCCATTGGATTATTAAATTAATATTGTCATTTACCAATATGATTACTGGAGGATCAATATAGGCCTATTGATAATGGCTTGGCCCTGAGGATGGTCTTATAAGCGACCGAAACGTACCCTGGCACATTAATTAATAGCCCCCCTCTAATAATTAAATTGAAAAAACTACTAGCTGGTTGATCATTGGGGAAATCCAGTAAACCATATATTATCACCTCTACACCTCTGTCAAATATAGAATAATAATAAATAATGGACCCCCAACCGAAATGGTTCGAAATAAAAATATATAAATTGTATTATAAGTGTAAAGAGAAAAAAAAAACTTATCGTTTTTTTAAAGGGCATACGTAATACAAAAATCCGGTGTGAATGGTCGCACAGCACCCAACTTTTTTTACCTTCGGTAATTGAATGTTGTGTTCTGTGCTTGTTACGCCAGATTTTTCGACATATAATTTTCCGACAGTATGGTACATTAGAAATCAAGATGTAAAATTTATAATCAGAGGAAGCCAGCTGGCCTGGCAAGAAGATATGGCAACAGTCGTGTTGTTATGCCGAGAATTGGGAGAGGTGGGTGGCCCCAGAAAAACAAGGCTGCTGAACGCCTGACGAAAATCATCGATACTTCATTATTTCAAATATTTATAATATTGTAAACTGTAACCGAAAGAGGTAAATAATAATCAGAGGAAATTATTTATTTTTGTTACAATGACAACTATTTCTCTTCTGAAGTACAAAAGTAAAGTGATCTTCACACAATTTTGAGAGAGAAATGAGAATATACATTTTAAAAAGTATCTAAAAAATAATTCATTTTTGGATTTTAATCAAGATCGTTAGAGCGAATTTTGAGAAAATCGAAAAAAACTGAAAAAGTATATCAGTAAAGTACTAGTACTTATTGGCCGATTTTGTTTAAAAGCTTATTTTCACGTCTCCGTTGAATACCTAACTTTAATATAAAATTTCAACCTCGTAACTCATTTACTTCTTACTTTATTTTGATTACACACATTTTTGTGGACTTAGGGGTGTATATCCTTGAATATGAGAAAGTAAAATCAGTTCGATTGAATAGGTCTTAAGTAAATTGAAATTAATGAATTTCAATCAAATATCACGCAAACTTGTTATTAATATAAGAGAAAGTATATATTCAATATTTGTATAATTGTATTATTTTATAATGAATGGATTAATGAATTGTCCGTTCTGATGAGGTTCGATGAATTTCCAGGTCGACGTCAGTAATGTCTGAGAGCCCAATTCTCAGGAGATTACATCAACGGTAGAGCAAGAACATTACACCAACAACAAAAACAATACATACAAACACGTTTGGTTTCCCTTCAACACCCTCAATGTATTACATTTCTTGTAATTGAATATTACTTGAATATGTTACGCTATGAGATCTAAATATTTTTAAACGACGGATATGTGTTTCCATTCTTTTAGACTGTATGAGTGATTTGGACATTAAACAAACGACATTCGGTTATCCGGACTTGGCTTATCAATTAATTGCCGTGAAGAAAAGAAATTTAATTAAACAAATTTAATTTGGATTTCTGCAAAAAAATTTCCATTCTCGAAGATCTGAGCGTTTTATGAACTGCAGTGGCGGATTTTTTGTCTTCCTATTTAAATTCTAATTAATCAACTCGAACAATCCAGTTATTTTCAAATATTATAATAAATTTATCAGATATTGCTCTCCCGAGTGCAATTTAGCGTTCCTGCTTTTAATTCAAGGAACAGATAGAGTTTTATTTATAGGCCCTACATATTTTATTGTTGATTGTTGCAAAGTTTATTATTTGTTATATGTAAATATTATAGAATTTTATTTATACACTAGACGGAAAGCCCCGCCGAAGGCGGGGCTTCCGTCTAGTAGGGGCTGCGCCCCTGGACCCCCTTGCTCGCCTACTTATATACATACCGGTACATACATTTTCCCTTTTCATTTTTATATGTAGAGATTATTTTAGCGGTTAATTATTCATGAACTTAAGATTTTTTGTGAATCATATCCTTTCCGGGACTCTCCCGGTACACAGACAAAAAATTTACGCCGATATTTTAGAATTCAAAATGTAAATAAATAAAAAAAATCGTAAACATGGGTAAATATTTATATTTTGTTACCATGGCGCTATCCCTGAGGCCTGATTGGTTGTTTCACACATCGGACACCCGCTTAGCCTTTTATATATAAGTATGATATTTTTATATTGATTGTTGCAGAGTTAATTGTTTGTTATATATATATTATAGAGTTTTATTTATACATATTTTATTGTTGATTTTTATAGAGTTGTTATTTGTTATATTATAGAATTTTATGTATATAAATTGTTTTATTATTGTTGTTGTTGTTTATGGGATTTGTTGTTTGTGAGTTTTTTTTTTGTGTGATTTGTTTGTAAAAAAAAAAAACATATATTGGACGCTACCGTCTGTATGGGGTTCAAGTGAATAAATAAATAAATAAATATTGTGTAACGGTAGAGTTTATACTAGTACTATATATTATCATTTGTCAGAAAAATATTTGTTTTTCAAGCTAAAGTGAAGCTTCTTTTCGAAATTTAATCAATCAAAATAAGAAGGTGAACGATTCTTTTAAGAATACCTAAATTTGGGATAAAATTTAGAATTTCTAAATTTTACAAACAATTGTCTAAAAAAAAAAGATGTCATGAGAAACACACTCTTATTCTATTTCTCTCTCTCTCTCGTGTTATGACTTTCGTTTTGATTCCCATTTATCAGACAGGCGGACAGGTTTTTCGACAACGATTAGTCATTAAGAACAAGACAGAAAAAAAAAATTAAGACTCCTTTATCACTATGAGGATTTCTCTATGATGATAGTCAAAAAAAAAAAGAAAATGTGTGTTTAATATAAACTAAAGAGAAATTTTATAGGAAGTTATTGATGAAGGTACGTTGTACTATTTAGTGCCGGTTGCTTCAGTTCTAATCCATTCCAAGCAAATCATTGATATAGTAAACAAGAACAATAAGAAAAATAAGTTTTTTCACTTATTATATAATTGGCATTCTGAAGTATAAGCAAAGTTTTGTGAAGTTAGCAACTTAATAAAGGCATAATTTTTAAAAATTATTATAAATTAAAATAATTAATTAAAGCTACTTAATTTTTTAACAAAAATTTAAAGTTCTAAAAAAAAAGCTAGTGTTTTTAATTTCCCCCCTTAGTTAAGCCTTGTCCGAACTTTGGGTTTCAGCTAGTTAACTTGGGGATCTCAGCTAGTTAACTGGGCTCTTATATAATCATATGATTAGTTTAACTAGATGTGAAAATACTCAAAAGTTATAGCATATCCGAAGGACAGCTAGTTAATTAGAAGTGAAGCAACCGGCCCTTTAATTTCTTATTTTTGATAATCATATTATTTAATTATTGTGTAAACTTGATAATTTTTGAGAGATCCCTCCTGTGTAATGGTTATAAACGCAATTAGGATACTTAATTCATTCTAATAAATTTTGTTTACGCTATTATTAGTCTTTTAAAAGAATTGAAGTTAAAAAGGTGCGAGGCAATTATGTTGACTGTACGCTTGACGAACCGGGATCTTCCGCTTCCAATCCTTTGATGTAGGTGAGAGCATATCCGCCGTGAAAGTTGGAAGATTCCGGGGTCATTTATGCATAGTCAACACAATCTCCTCGAGCATATTTTGTATTATTATTATTTTTAATTGAGGTGTAAAGCTGATAATACAATTTATTTTAGGTTCAGGAAATCCTAAATGAGCTTTAAATAATTTAAATAGTTTAAATAAAAATTGAAAAAACGACTAGCTGCGTTGCTCATTTAGGATTTCCTGAACCTAAAATAAATTATTATTATTATTATTAGAATATTTTTTCAGATCATCTTAAAATTTTAACAACCTGAAAATTGTTTTTATAACGTACGATTTCAAAATATTTTTTTGAGTGAAAGAGAAAGGAAGATTAAGAAATTAAATTTTATTATTATTAAAATATAAAAGATTTCCTAATAGAATATAAGATAAATAGATAAATAGAAAAGTTTAGTTATAGAAAAATTCAAAACTAATAAGAATAGCTGACATTTGATTTAAATAAATAATGAACTGAAATTTTATAGAGTGAAATCAGGGGGCGTATTCACGGTGAGAGGCCCAGACCGAAGCCTTCTCCCCCCCTACCCCCTCCATCACACACACAAAAAAAAAATTTATAAGATAATGAAAAAATTTACAAAGCTATTGAATTTATAATATCCACTTGTATAAAATCAAAGATGAATTTTGCCATGTTCCCCTCTTCCCCCCCCCCCCCCCTTCTCCAACACTAATGTTAAGTAAAATTTTACGGACATCTACAAATTTGATTAGTTGTTAATTGAATAAATTCAATTAGTTCAAGTATTTAAATTATCTTATTCACTTATCCATTAGATATATGCTATAGGAAAATGTAAAATTTGAGCCAAAGGATAATAATAAAAAAAATTTTGGAAAAATTTGTCTTAAATTGGTATGGAATAGATTTAGTAAAAATTAGCAAATAAAAGTTATACTACACAAGAGAGACAATAATAATGAGTAATTTAAAAAATAATCTTAGAACAGAAGTAGAGATTTCGCCGATTAAATTGTATACCAAATATATAAAGTCGAATCTAAATGCCGAAAAAGACTTTAATTAAATGTAAAATTCACACGCTATTAGAAGATGATATAAATAAAACCCTTCGATCATGTCTCAATATTAAGTACAGTCATCACCACAAATGCCTGATGTGTTAAAGAGTGGAGCCTTGAGCTTAGGCAACCAAAAAAGTAGCTTAAAAAAAAGATGATTTATTTATTTCTATTCAAGGCTCCACTCCCGAACATATCAGGCATTTATGGCGCCGACTGTACTTGAGAAAAATATTGTAATTAATTATTCGGGCAAAGAGAAATGGAGTAAGTGAAAGTTAGGTGTTTTTAGGTTAGAAAGAATGCGTAGAGTTGTTGGGCAAGTGCATGTGCAAGTGCAAGTGCAGTACGTACATCGTGGTAAGTACGTACAGGTGGTGGCTCCGAGTAGACAGACTCGCTAGAGGCGTAATCTTTAGCTACGGTGACCGTCGATAGGGAATCCGCCGAGAGTACCACACCTGCTTCGTGCTGTTTGCTCGTCTCCATCCTGTCTCTCTCTCCTGTCCTGTCCGTCTGTCCGTCTGTCCTTCTGTCCCTTCACTTACTGACTGACTGACTGACTGTCTGAATTCTCAACTCACTCTGCACGCCACGAATGGTTCAGTCAGTTAGGAAAACCTTCGACTTTGAGGGATTCTACACTCCTCTCGAACTCCTACTACTCAGGTGTCCCACCCCCACTCTTTCACCTCTTTTCTTAACCCTCTCTCTCTCTCTCTCACTCTCTCTCTCTCCTTTCACTCGTTGATTCTCATTCCCCATCTTTCTGGTCTTGTTAGTTTCTATATACCGGTGAATTATCAGAATGCACACGTATAATTCCGTTCGTTGAAATTTTAATTATAATTTGTATAAAACGAGGAAATAAAAACCACTTGTAAAATATTTCATATTATTTTCTTTTTGTCAAGATTTTTATTTTATTTATTTTTATCACTCACTCTCAGTCCATAATAACCCACTGTTTCTAATAATTTGGTCATTGAGTTTATTGTATTATTAATAATTTCTTTGGCCAATATGACCATGAGGAATAATACATTGACAATGGCTTGGCCCTGATGATGGTCCTATATGCGACCGAAACGTTGGCCCTGGCACTTTGCATTTAAATAAAAATTGAAAAAAACAACTAGCTGCGTTGCTCATTGGAGATTTCCTAAACCTTAAATAAATTTTATTTATTAAAATTAAGATGTAGGCCTACGGCTTATTTAGTTTAAGTTTACTAGGAGGTAGGCAACCCAACTACCCTTTTCGATTAAATGCATGCGCTTTTGTTAAGTTTTCATAGAAATTAATAACTAAACGTGTGTGATCCGTTTTGGGTATGTACTTCAGTGGAATTCCGATAATTCGTAGCCAGATTATTTGTATTTTTCGTTTATTCGTACAAACTAGCTGGTCACCAGAGAAAATCCTGATAACTGGTATAAAAACAATACATTTCAGTCCGCTCGGTTATTGGTATTATTTTTACTTTCTCTTGCCTCTATATATGTTAATATATAGAGAGAAAGTATTGGATTCATGTCAAAAATTCGATGTCGAGATTTTGATGGATGTACAGTGAGAGACAATATTAAGTCCCACCCAATCGTTTTCTACTTGTGATTATTTTATTGTTTTTATAAAAGAAAATAAAAATTTATTATTGAAAATTTCTAGGTTTGAACCATGAAAGTTTCCATTAAAAAATATACAATATATTTTTAAAAACAATGAATAATCACAAGTAGAAAACGCATGGGTGGGACTTAATATTGTACCTCACTGTACATGTTTTGAGGTCCCCGGAATCCAAAAAAGTGGTTTTCGCAACATGGTCTGTCTGTCTGTGAACAAAATATCTCAAGATCGAAAAGAGCTAGGGGGTTGAAATTTTATATTTAAGTAAGGTACTCCTTCCCCTGGCATGTGACACGAAGCTTTTGAACAAAATAAAAAAGTACTAGTGCTTTACTGATGTATTTTTTTCAGTTTTTTCGATTTTCTCAAAATTCGCTTTAAAGATTTTGATTAAAATTAAAAAATCAATTATTTTTTAAGAAACGGGATTCTAATTTGTAAACAAGTATAAATCCAAATCGTCAGCAAAATTATTTTTTTAATCCTTTTCGGCTCCTGAGGCCATTTAGTGGTTTGAATTTATTAAATAAATTTTTAAATACATAGTATCGATGGCTACCGGGTGACGTTCCACACGCTGATTGCACGAAGTCACCAATCCAAGCTTTTGCCACGCTTAATCGCAACGATTGAGGATGAAAATATCACTATCTGATTAAATTAAAAAAGACAGAGATTTTAATTTTGTCATAAAATCATGGAAGCAAATTTCAAGAAATTCTGGGAGATTAATATCATATCTTTCTTGAAGAAATAATATGAAAAAAATTTCAAAAATAAAATAAGAATTGCAATTGGAAGATTTTCGCTGGATAAGATGTATAGGAAAGAACCGGAGAATAAAAACCAGCAATTGATGGACCCTCTCACATCATCTTCAATTGGCAAATATTTCGACTGGCATTACGCCTAGTCATCATCAGTGCAAACAAATGATTTGGTGGAGGGCCCGTGTCAAACAATGGTTGAGGATTATTTTAAAATTTCTCGGAGAAGCAGGGGTCAGACGCAAGTGCAAGCGAAACTTCGCTTGCACTTGCGTCTGACCCCTGCTTCTCCGAGAAATTTTAAAATAATCCTCAACCATTGTTTGACACGGGCCCTCCACCAAATCATTTGTTTGCACTGATGATGACTAGGCGTAATGCCAGTCGAAATATTTGCCAATTGAAGATGATGTGAGAGGGTCCATCAATTGCTGGTTTTTATTCTCCGGTTCTTTCCTAAAATAAGAATTGTAAAAGAAAGAAAAATTAATTCTTAACTACTTTATTAATTTAAATTTTATATTAAAATATGATTTTTTTTCTATGGGAAATTAAAAAAAAAAATGTCTTTTTGTTCTGTTACTTTTTGATCTATGACTATTTCGATTAATGAGAGAAAAATTCCCATCATAATAAATAAATAACCTCTAAACCTATATGATTCTAAATGAAACATTAATAATGAACGAATATTGGGGAAATTTAATGGGATTTATTGACTTGAGAGCCTGGGAATGAGGTCCAAATAAATAAACCGATTTAATAATAGACAGGTCTGATCACAAGTTGTTAGCGTGTCTGAACACCTAGCTAGAATTATAATAAAAAATAGAGACTTTCTGATGGTATAATCAAGTCATTAACAAATGGAATCTGAATTTGAACTTTAAACAGGAAAAAATATTTCTTCAAGGGAAGCCAATGGATAACTTTTCAGATCTAACCGAGCTGCGGACACCTTCCGCTGATAATACAGTAAAATGTAGAATATATTGTAATAAAAGGATTAAGCAAAAACGTTTTTGACTAATCGTGCCTAAAACTATTTTTTCAATGTTTTTCTATGGGTCAACGCACACCGTAAAGGCAAAATACAATTGAGCATGATTCGACAAAATGTTTTGCCATTGAGCGTTTTGCTCAATCGGTGTGCGTTCTGCCATTGAGCAAAAAATGCCAACGCATACCGATTAGGCAAAAACAGTTCCTAGTTATTTGAATATCCGTACCACAAAGTTAGAGTTTTTGCCTCAGGGGAAAAAATGTTCTCTTTAAAAGCGAAGAGATTTTCTGCCAAAAATCCCAATGTATAAAAAAAGTACTAGTACTCAACTGATGTACTTTTTCAGTTTTTTTTTTTTTTTTTTTTAATTTTCTCAAAATTCGCTCTGATTTTGATTAAAATTCAAATATTTACCCATGCTTATAAATTTTACATCTTGAATTCTAATAAAGCCCATGGGGCTTGGAGTAGTCGGTAGCGTGCCTACTTTCTATACCGAACGTCGCGGGTTTGGACCCCAGGCAGTCCGATGATTTTATTTAAGGCATTTGGATACCAAATTTCTAAAAAATCGGTGGAAACTAAAAGTATCTCGTCACAAAAAAATATGGTGTGACAAGCACTCTTACCTTCGGTAATCGAAAGTTGGGTGCTGTGCGATTAGTCACACCAGATTTTTCTTTTCTCAGTTGTAGCACGGGTCCCTTCAGCTCTCCAAATTTTGTTCTCCATACAACTTTTTACTTTTTATAAACATAGCATATAAAAACCTCTATTAATTTGTCGGTTTTCAAAAACTGGCTTCGAAAAAACGGTTTTTAAGAGAGAAAATTATACTTTTGCTAAAAAAATTTGCTAAAAAAATTTGCCTAAAATAAGAGATTTTTTTTTTTTTGTAAGTCAAGTTGACATGTTTCAATTGTCATTTTTTGTGGACATATAGATCTTGGGATTTTTGGCAGAAAATCACTTCGCATTTAAAGAGAATATTTTTACTTTCTCTTACCTCTATATATATGTTAATATATATAGAGAGAGAAAGTATTGGATTCATGTCAAAAATTCGATGTCGAGATTTTGATGGATCTTCACGTTTTGAGGTCCCCTGAATCCAAAAAAGTGATTTTCGCGACATGGTCTGTCTGTGTGTGTGTCTGTCTGTCTGTGTGTGTGTCTGTGAACAAAATATCTCAAGAACGAAAAGAGCTAGGAGGTTGAAATTTTATATTTAGGTTAGGCACCCCCATGGGACGTGACACGAAGCTTTTGAACAAAATTGGCCAAAGAGTACTAGTACTTTACTGATGCACTTTTTCAGTTTTTTTCGATTTTCTCAAAATTTGCTCCAACGATTTTTTTTTAAATTCAAAAATCAATTATTTTTTAGATTCTCTTTAAAATGTATATTCTTATTTTGTGATTGAAATCTTCAGAAGACCACTTTACTCTTGTACTCCATAGAAAAGATAGGAGAAATAGCATGGTAACAAAATATAAATATTTTCCCATACTTATAAATTTAACAACTTGAAAATCGAATGTACCGTACTGTCGGAAACTAAATACATGTCGACACAAAAAATCTGGTGTGACAAGCACAGAACACAACTTTCGATTACCGAAGGTAAGAGAAAGTTGTGTGCTGTGCGCCAGTCACACCAGATTTTTTCCCTTGAGGCGGGATGTGAACCCTTGAGACAAAAACTCCAACTTTGTGCTACGGATATTCAAATAACTAGGAACTGTGATATAGAGTGGCGGATCTACGCAATTAAAAACAAAATTAATTTTTAAAGATTTGAAGGTTTGAAACATTTGTCGTTTTGGGAAGGTGGATTCAAAGTTTATATTAAAATATATCCTTACATTTCATCTGGCGTATATTAACAATTGTTTCGGAATAATTAAGTGCCGTTCCCAGAGCCAATTTTAAATATAATTTAAAATAAACATCTGATTTAGGTCAACTACGTATTTACTTTGAGTAGAATTAAGCATGTAGATGTAATTTATTGCTTCTTTTGATGACATTAATATTTTCTTTTTCCATGTTTTGCAATGATGAGATATAATCATTTTTTTTTATCGAGGTTATTTATCTCGAATTAAGACTCATCATCTTCATGGTCATCAGCTTCCGAATTTTCTGCAGAGTAAAATTTAATTAAGTGTATCCATCGTGTTAGAAGAAGGATTTATCCGATCTTTTAAAATTTTTTTCTCTCCGGAAACTTTATATGAGAATTTTTTGAAGTTAAGTTTTGACGCATTATCGAAGAATGAAGGTAAATGAGTCTCTATCAGCAACACTCCTAATGTCTATTTAATATATCTTGAGGATTCGTTCGACGCGGAGGAGAGTAAAACTGACGAATTTGAGAAAATTGTTTGACAACCTGACTAATTTTACTTTCTCTACCCCTATATATGAACGAAAGTATTGCGATTGATGTCGAGATTTTGATGGATATACACGTTTTGAGGTCCCCTGAATCAAAAAAAGTGGTTTTCGAGACATGGTCTGTCTGTGGGTGTGTGTGTGCACAAAATATCTCAAGAACCAAAATAGCTAGGGAGTTGAAATTTTATATTTAAGTTAGGCACCCCCCTGCCACATGACACGAAGCTTTTGAACAAAATCGACTAGTACTTTACTGATGTACTTTTTCAGTTTTTTCGATTTTCTCAAAATTTGCTCCAACGATTTTGATTAAAATTCAAAAATCAATTACAGTGATAAACAAAAAAAAATTGTCGGCGGATATCTTGGTATCCAACACTGGTTTTACGACAATTGAGGCATGCTGATTACAAATATGCAAACCGTTTGTCTCTATCACATACCATTTTTGAGATATCTGACATTAACCATTTATATATGAGTCATTCATTCCACGTCAAATCGATACACTTTTTAACATCACCATCTCAGATTTCTATGAAATTTGGGTGATAGATAGAGTCAATAGAGACTAAGACAAAGCCCCAATTTCAACTAGATATCTCAACTCAAAAGAAATATGGCGTGTGTCAAAAATGGGCAAACCTAACCACATCTATTTAAATTGCTATAAAATCACTTAGAAATGAGATAGAGAGATGAATGAGGTGACATTTTACAGCTTTTTAGATGCCCTTTCCAATGATATAGGCCTACAATACAACTGGGGTGGTAATAAAAAAAAAAATTAATTTCAAAATCAACCCCGGCAGGATTAAAAAATATATGTTTTTGTGTATATCTTGAAAACCTGACGTGATAGAGAAAAATTGTTTTCAGATTTGTAATCAGCATGAAAAACGGCATTAGAAAATGTAAACATCATGTCAGATGTCTGTGGCTTGTTTTTCAGTGTTATTTTTTAGATGCTCTTTAAAATGTATATTCTCATTTTGCTAATGAAATCTTCTGAAGACCACTTTACTCTTGTACTTCATAGTAAGATATGAGAAATGGTTGCCATGGTAACAAAATATAAATATTTTTCCCATACTCATCTTGAAATTTAAATGTACCGAACTGTCGGAAACTAAATATATTCACACAAAAAATCTTGTGTGAACTTTCGGTAATCGAAAGTTGTGTGTCTGCGACCACTCACACCATATTTTTGAAACAGTTATTAAGTTGAATCCAAAAGCATGAAAGTCATTAATTTGTCATTATAAAACTAGCAATTGATACAGTAGAGATAAATAAATTAGTTCGCCATTAAATAAACTAATTTCTCTTTGATTCTGATATGATTATTATTAGAAAGAATGTACAATCTGATCATAACGAAGTTGAGTTCTCAAGGGAAAATAAATACCAATATGACCCAGTTTCTTTTGGGAGTGATAGTATCGAAACAATTTTCCGGTGTAATTCGTTTACAAATTCTTATAATTTCAAAACATTTTTTAAAATAAATTAATAAATAAATGGCTTCAAATCCATTTGTGTCGCTTGAATTAACATAATTATAATTATTTTGAATGATGCACTTTCTATTTATTCTATTTATTGTTAACTGAAAACATGAAATGCATTTCAATTCTTCGTTCAAGTAAAAGTTTTTCTTCTCTCTCTCTCTCCCAAAGGGATAAAATAAAATCCTGAACTAAATTTTAATGCTTTCTTTAATTTGAACTACTTATCGAGATGAAGTCCAGGCCTCCATCTCCACTTGATATAAATAACTCTTTTTCAGTAGGCCACCCGAAAAATTTTATTTATCTTTTGATACATTGTTATTTAAAATACCAATTGATAAATTAACAAGCCTAGTTGCTCTGGTGTCCACATCTTGTGGGTATGGATGGGGATGGCGACCACGAGCTGCCCTAGCTGCGACTGGCAGTGCTTCTCATATGCATGTCAATCTCTTCCCTTCTATATTTTCAACAGGCATGACGGGCCTAAAGGCTGTTCTTTTGACTCCCGGTCCTTGCGAACACCCCACCCCCTCCAGCCGACCCCTCAGGGGGATTAAGGCGAAGAAAGAAGAAGAAGAAATTAACAAGACTAGATAGGAAGAAAAATTAATGAAAAAAGTTTTTTTTAACTGACGATTTTCTTATTATAAATAATATTACCTATTAATTTAGAGGGGAATAACAGATGGGCACGGAAACCGAAAAATTAACTTTAAAAAAATTGAAAATTAAAAATCTGATGTGATTGGTCAAAAGGTCACAACACATAACCTTTGGTAATTGAAATTGATGTCCTGTGCTTGTCCTACTAGATTTTTTGGAGAGTCGACATTTATATATTTAGTTAATTTTTTTTTAATGAAGTTTTTTTTCGGCATCGAAGGCCATTTAGACCCAACTCCATTGATTTAAATTGCTGGTTGGTAGCCAATCTACTTTAAATAAATTGTCGCATGAGCCGGGACCCTTGGTCAATGCTAACCACTTACACCAAGGCCCGAGTGACAGTTACAATTCAATATACATTTCAAAGAGCATCTAAAAAATAATTAATTTATGAATTTTAATCAAAATCGAGTGGAATTTTGGCGAGCCCGAAAATCGAAAAACTAAAAAATTGCATTAAAAAGTAGGGGAGACCGGGGCAGGTTGGCCCACTAATTTTTATTTCTTTTATAAAATTTTTTATTTAATCATATTCGTTTATGTTTTCATTTTAAAATGTTGGTGCAACCTTAGGCTACCAAATGGTCATCGTAAAAGTCTCCTAAATTGATGTTAAAATTAAAAAAAATAATTATTTCTAAAATATTTCGAGTGGGCCAACCTGCCCCGTGGTCGGGGCAGGTTGGCCCGGACCACGGGGCAGGTTGGCCCGGAAGGCATTTGCTATTTTTATATGAATAAAAATGCAAGAAAATAATTTAAAACAACTTAATTTTAACACACAAAGTTTATTTTTAAATTATAATTGGTTATTGCAACAGTTTCAGTAATAAGTGAGTACTAAATCAAAAAAAAAGTATATCGTGACTTCAAGAACTTTTCGTTTTTCAGTTTTTCTTTTGTATTTACGAATCACTGTTATAATCGTGGTCCAGAGGTTGGGGGATGAGAGTCAGAATGCTATGGAGAGGATTGCAGACACCTTACTTGGGCTTGGCAAGTTGGCAAAAAGAGTATCCCAACAAGGGGTCCCAACTTTTCTCTCCCAACGCTCAATTTGTGCTCTTTTGAAAAATCTCTTAGCCCTCGGGGCTTCGTGTAGAGGTTATCGTGCTAACCTCGTATACCAAAAGTCGCGGGTTCGGGCCCCAGGCAGTCCGATGATTTTATTTAAGCCATTTGGATACCAAATGGCTTAAATAAGAATGCCTGGACCCCCCAAAATATATAATTATTAATACAACGGTTATCGTAAAAGTCTTATATGGCCTGAGTTACCGAAAAGACTGTGTGAATGTGAGTGTGAATGGGGAAAAAGTGTGAATGTTTAAAAAAAAAAAGCGGAAACACTTCATATCTTCCCGAACCAAGATCAGATATTCAAAGAACTAGAACGTTTTAGAAAACAATAAGAACATATTCATATATCTGATAACAATTTCCCAAAAACAAACACACGTGCTCATTTATGAATCAAAATTTCCTCCAATAAACTCTCAATGACGGCCAGTATAACATCGATATTTATAATAATTTTTATTTTGTTACTTTTACATCATTCATTGCCACTAAAATTGAAAAGATAAAACACGGTTTAACGATTTCATACATACAATGGCAAAAAATCAAGTGGGCCAACCTGCCCCGTCATTTTTGGGCCAACCTGCCCCATCGTCATATTTGAAACAATTTTTATCCCGCACAAATCCCGTTGATGTTTTTTAATTAATATGCCATGGAGAAATAATCCTTATACTCTAACCTTTAAACATAGTGCTCACTTTTTATCCTCGAAGTAACCAAAAGTAGATAACACAATTTTATTCAACTAATAAAAATTCACTCCAAGGTGCAAAAAACGAATAAATGATCCTAGCTCATGCGAATATACTCCGATCGCTATAGTTGTTTTGGCGGAAGGTGTGTGGCAGTGCTATTAACCTTCATTCTGATCCGTATCACAATCGTCCAATTATTCTGCGAAATATCGCGACTGGGCCGACCTGCCCCGTGGGCCAACCTGCCCCGGTCTCCCCCCTACTACCAGTATTAGTACTTTTTAGCAGATTTTTGATCAAAAGCTTATTTTCACGCCTAACTGTATATATATAGGTAAGAGAAAGTATAAATGTAATCAAGAAAACTTAATGTGTTATGGTGAAACCGAAGGAACTTTGCAGCAGGAGATTAAATAAAAAATATCTTTTATTTAATTTTTACTTACCGACGTCACGACCTTCATCAGGGCAAATAATTTTCAACAATACACGACCTTAGGTAGACGATGATTACTGTAATCATATACAATAAAAATAAAAAAAATACCTAAGATGTTGACATTTGCCCTGATGAAGTTCGTGACAGACCATTTCAAGGTCGGCAAGTAAAAATTAAAAAATAAAATATTTTTTTATTTAGTCTGCTGGCTGCAAAGTTCCTTCGGAAGTCTGTTTGTAATCAAGAAAAGCCATACATAATATAAATGCATATAGCCTATTCTTATATTTCAATTAGAACTTGTATTTATAATCAATTGACCAGAGCTGATGGAGAGTTTCTATTAAAGAATTTTTTAAATGATTAACATCATCATATTTAATTATTTAGTTCACATATTATTAGTGGTGATAATTTGTAAATAATTAAATAATCATAGAAGGGCCGACTGCTTGTTCAAATCTATTAAATGGAAAGAAAGTGTTCAGGTAGCGTTATCGTTTTGTTTTTTGATCGGAAAGGAAAGTGGCTGACTGGCTTTCACCGCCCACGCACGAATCCCCCTCGAGGGGGGGGGCTCTAGTCCCATTCCCTATTCTAACTTCCTCTAGGAACATTCTCATGATGCATGAAATCAATGAGGGAATGAAGAGAGAGAGAGATTCACGGAATAATTGAAGTATGGTATGGTATGGTATAGGAAGGTTTCTTTATCCTTTAATTTTGGAGGAAAAAATTATTATATTTTTGGTTTTAGGAAAAAACACCACCATGGAATAATCTACCTATGTTTTGATAAAATATGTTCTATTATTGGGGTCGTTTCGGTAAGTATCTTTAAGGTAGCCATTAGGTGCTCATTTTTTACTTTCTCTTACCTCTATATATATGTTGATATATATAGAGAGAGAAATTATTGGTTTCATGTCAAAAATTCGATGTCGAGATTTTGATGGATATACACGTTTTGAGGTCCCCTGAATCAAAAAAAAGTGGTTTTCGCGACATGGTAAATTAAATAAATAAATAAATAAATAAATAAATTTATTACGACCCGCTTAGAGGCACCAGTCCTCGGTGGCTAGGTCCAACAAACACAATACAAATTTAAATACAATAACAAATACAACAAAACAAAACAAAACAAAAAGGAAAAAAGAAAAAAAAAAAAAAAAATAAAACAAAATAAATAAATAGAAATGTATGCTCATTAACAATCAACATGTTCATGCATTTCCATCGAAAGAAATATAAAAAGAAACAATATTAAAAAATTCACGCAAGCCACGAGACCAGGAGTAAACGTGACGCATTAGCCATCCCGACATTCGCCTTAAGCTGTTAAGGAAAACCTGGCCAAAACCTTAACAAGGATGGTATGACCTCTCTACCTCAACTATTCTCTACGATCAAGAACTAAATAAAAATTTCACATAACTAGTACATTAGGACTTGACAAAATTGATTATAGATTTAATCATAGGGGGCAGAGGACTATAATCCCAAGTATTGACAGACAAACCGTTCCATAAATCAATTCCAGATCCTACAGAATTTTGTTTAATATACTCCTACAATTAAGGACTAACACTTTAAACCCCATATTCTTACTGACTAAAGTAGTTTGTCCTCTTACCCCTCCATCCTAGTTTTTTTGATTCTCTAATATTGTCTCAAACACACCTTCCCTAACTTGTAGGAACCAGACCTATTTAAATTAATTCCATTCCTCCCCAAATCCTAACAATTTAGGTAACTATTTGGATTCTTGAACGTACAACCATACTGAGAACAGACTCTACTCAAAATGTCATTGGCCCAGTCAATTCTTCTAAAATCAACATCTCTCCTATAGACTATCCCATTAAAAATAAATTTTGCCCCGTTAAATTTATCCCAAAGACAATTAACTTACCTATCAAATTTCCACCTAAATATTTCTGGACTAGCATCATAAATATTATGCGTACCTACATGGACAAACACTAAATCCCTTCCACCTCCTACATAACCCTCTACAATGTCAGCTAACTGTTCAAATCTCACCCCAGGAAAATACCAGGATTTAAACCCACTAGATGCTAACATAAGAAGCCGAATATTTAAACAAACTATCGCCTAATATCAAAACCCGATCACTAATCCCCCTAACTATATCTGAATTATTTAACATAATTTCACTTCCCTGACAGACATCCGAATCTCCCTGTCCTTGGCCAATAACATTTTTAATCGAATCTAACTCATCCCGAAGCCGAGCTAATTCTCGCTCTCTAAATTACAAATCACCTGGTTAAGTCTCTCTACACTATCATCTTCTGGACATGACCTATCATCGGTTCCTACACCTATGAACAAAATATCTCAAGAACGAAAAGAGCTTCAAGGTTGAAATTTTATATTTAAGTTAGGCACCCCCATGGGACGTGACACGAAGCTTTTGAACAAAATCGACCAAAGAGTACTAGTACTTTACTGATGCACTTTTTCAGTTTTTTTCGATTTTCTCTAAATTCGCGCCAACGATTTTTTTTTAAATTCAAAAAATCAATTATTTTTTAGATTCTCAATAAAATGTTGATTCTCATTTTGTCATTGAAATCTTCTGAAGACCACTTTACTCTTGTACTCCATAGAAAAGATAGGAGAAATGGTTGCCATGGTAACAAAATATAAATATTTTGCCATACTTATAAATTGTACATCTTGAAAATCGAATGTACCTTACTGTCGGAAACTAAATATATGTCGACACAAAAAATCTGGTGTGACAAGCACAGAACACAACTTTCGATTACCGAAGGTAAGAGAAAGTTGTGTGCTGTGCGCCAGTCACACCAGATTTTTTTTGTTTATTTTTTGTAAATTAAATTTTAAAGCGCGGCACTGAAGATGATGCGTGTTATGTGCATCCAACTATTTGCTAAATAAAGGACGCGATAAAACTGCTGGTTTGTTATACCCCCACCCCATTCTCTCTATATTTTTCTTAAGTCAATTTTTGAGCCCATTGGGCACCCAGTTACGTTAACCTTTCTTGATCTTTATACTAAAGATATGAGTAAAGCAATTGACATCTGAATCGATATATAAATTAATTGGAATTTAAATTTTATGACTAAAAACAGAAAGTGAAATATTGAACCCTGGTTCATGAAGATTTTTATCTCTAAAGGACCGTTTTCTCCATGTTATTTATTCGTGACGAAGTAAAATTTTTTTATGAATTATTTATTATTAAAATATGAGAAATTCGAATTTTCAAAAATTGTGCCTATTTTTCTAACAAAAAACTCGTATGAAAATTATAATAAAAAATTTATAATTTTTAGAGCTTCTTACGAAATTCTTGCTGCCAAAAGCAGATACTAAAAATTGTTTGTTTTTTTTTAGTAAAGTACGAGACTGAAAAAAAAAAACAATTTTTAGTAAGATGATGACTTTTCGAATAAAATATCATTTTTCAACTTCTAAAGTTTCACGAGAAAGCTGAGAAAATTTCATAAAAAAGTTACGTAAAAAATAAACCAAATTTCAAGAAAAATTTTTTTATAACCAAAAAAAAAAAAATTAGAAGCGATCGCCGGCACATCTTGAAATTAGCGGGGATAATTGTAGAATTAGTTGAAGTTTTTTTTGAGTTAAAAAAAAAAAAAAATGGTCGGATTAAAATTATGGTTTTTTTCAAAAAAAAACTGAAATATTTCATATATCCGGGCTTCTAAAATAATTTTTGTATTTTTTTCTGAAAACTACATTAAAAAACAAAATTTTTATAGCCTTGCGGGGTTCCGAAATATCAATTTTAAAATAAGTTATAGTTATTTGAAAAAAAGAGCATGTTTTTTTTTTTCAAAAATCCATAACTATTTTTTAGTTGGGTAAAAAAATTTGAAAAAATTCTCAAAAATGTCTTTTAAGGGGTAGAAAAAAGATAGGAAATTTTCAGCGAAATCCGCGGGGGTCAGGAAAAAATTTTGTCGATTTGGCATGGAATGACCCATTAGGCCAAACAAGGAATCAAATCATGGATCATGATTTTTTTCTAATGCACAAAATCAATACGCTCGCTAAAACCTCGATTGCTTGACTTCAGAGAAAAGAAAAAACGACTTTAAAAGAACTTTATCCAAAATCAATTTTAAACAAAATTTCGGCCTCTCAAATGCTTCAGAAAAAAAAATTTTTATCATAAGTGGAAAAATCCTTTTTATAAATAAATTGATAGGAAAACCAGAGCTGGTAGAATTATAGAAAATGCCTTGAAGCCATGTCCTAATTCTTCTTGAACGGAATCCTAGATTCAAACTATTAAAAAGCGTAATTTTATAATTTACTATCAATTCCAAATAGGAAAATAATTTTATTTCCATTTTGAAAGGCAATCAACCAAGCGCAAGTGAAAGCAACATTTAATTGTGAATAGATAGATAATAATAAGAATGTTTGTCTGTCGGTCTGCAAGTCTTTTAACTCATCAAGCATTAAATAAAGAAAAGAGAAAATTTTTTTTTTTGAAGAGAGGGAGAGAGAGAGAGAATCATCCCTGTCGAACGGAGAATAATTACAACCAAATGCCGCCAGGCAAAAAACAAATTCTCACGAATAAAAAAATTTGACGTATGACCTTTTAATATCTCTTAGAAAAACTCATGTGTGATTTATAGTAGTTACGAATATAGTAATACAATTGAAAATAGTTCATTAACAAAAAATCTGGTGTGACTGGTGCACATCACATAAATTTTCCCTTGCTTTCGAAAATATTATTAAAATGAACGGACCTTCTTTATATAATATAAGTAGGGGAAAGTCGGACAAAACCGGGACCCTAATTTAGGCTTTTATTCACTATGGGGATGAAACGGTCAAAATTTGAATTAAACTGATAAATTGATCCCTTCTGAAGAAAATCTGGTGTGACTGGTCGACAACAGCACACAACTTTCTCTTACTCTCCGGCAGGAGAAAGTTGTGTACTGTGCTTGTCACACCAGAATTTTTGTGTTGACGTATTTAGGCTCCGACAGTACGGTACATTTGAATTTCAAGATGTAAAATTTATGAGAAAATATTTATATTTTGTTACCATGGCAACCATTTCCCCTATCTTTCCTATGGAGTACAAGAGTAAAGTGGTCTTCAAAAGATTTCAATAGCAAAATGAGAATATACATTTTATTTTAATCAAAATCGTTAGAGCGAATTTTGGGAAAATATTTTTTTTTGGAAATTAAATAGCATTTTTTAATATAAAATTTCAAAAATTAATATATAAAAATTTTATTTGGATGTTCTTATTCTTTCCTACAGGTTTGCGATATGTTAATTCGATGCCGAGGAAGTCTATATGACGAAAGACGAAAAGATATTTTTTTTATATTGCCAAGGGAAAGATTACGGGAACGCCTGCAAAGACTGCATATATGCAACCAAGTGGAACAAGAAGCGTTGGAGTTTGCGTTTTTAGGATCATCTAATGGTGCAAAAAATAAATAGAATAATGATTGCAATACTTTCTTCTCAGTGATGTAGCGAGCTTAACCCTGCGCCCGGGGCACAATACCTTTTTAGCGCCCGCCCTTATTATTGAGTACTACTTTACTTATGTACTTTTTGAGTTTTTTTTCCATTTTCTCAAAATTCGCTCCAGCGATTTTGATTAAAATTTATAAATCCATTATTTTTTAGATTCTCTTTAAAATGTTTCTTCCTATTTTGTCTTTGAAATCTTTTGAAGAACACTTCATAGGAAAGATAGAAGAAATGGTTGCCATGGTAACAGAATATACGTAAACTAGCCGCCTTCGGCGGGCTTTCGCGTCTAGCCAGGGGGCCTACGCCCACCTGGACGCCCGCCAGCTGGCTCGGGCCCGTCTGCGGCGGACTCTCGCCATTTCTTAATTATGAGAAACGGGCTGGTGTCTAGACAGGGGGCTACGCCCTCATGGACCCTCGACAGCTGGCTCGGGCCCGCCTGCGGCGGACCCTCGCCTTTTCTTAATTATGAAAAGAAAATTATTATTACTACGTATTCCAATCCAGTGCCTGCTTGAGGATTTGTTTACATTCAAAGAATACACAACTGCAAAAAATACTTAAATATTTCTCTATACATTTCATATGGGGGAAATCGTAACTTTAGGAATTAATAACTCAAAAAGTTATAGGAATTTCGGGACCCGAGTATTTTTCCCGGGACTCTCCATAACGTCCTCTATAAGACTGCAAAATTTCGTTTCAAAATTCCAACGGGAAGTTGGTCAAACAGAGCGTGACAGACGGACAGACCGACGGACACACCGCAATTATTATATATAGATATTTTCCCATGTTTATAAATTTTATATGTTGAATTCTTAAATATCGGCAGAAAGTAAATACATCTAGACCCACAAAAAGTGTAAAGCAGAGTGTAAAATGAGGTATAACAATGCCCTTCATGTTAAACTATTGTAAAGAATACTTTTGTTAACATTGTAATTTTTTTCAGCTTCCTCTGAAGAAGAAGAGCCTTTGTACCTTCGAAATATCAGGAATTAAACTCATTTGGAAAAAAAAATTTTATTTGTTTTTCCCCCTTCCTTCATCCTTGCCGAAAAATCAGCGTAGTTGAGGAGTTTCGGTTTAATTAAAAATACATTTGTCTGGACAACTCTTACTTGTTAGTCATATCCCCGCCAGCCAGGGCCTAGTAGGGTAGAGTTGCCTTCGACAACTCTACCACCGGTATATCGTATTACATATATAGGTAAGATAAATTAAAAAACGATTGTCGCTTTATCTCCAGGGAACTTCTTATAGAGCTGATACAGAGAGTATCAAAATTAGAGCACAGCAATGCGTTTAATTAATCCGCCTCTCCCTCTCCCCTTCTTTATGCCCTCGGGTTTGGTGGGAGGTTAGCGTGGTAACCTCGTATACCAAACGTCGGGGTTGACCGGGCGATGATTAAGCCATTTGGATACCAAATGGCTTAAATAAGAATGCTGGACCCCTAGTGTATATTAATAACGGATATCGTTTAAAGTCTTAAATGGCCTGAGTTGCCGAAAAGACCGTGTGAAGTGTGTGTGAGTGTGAATGAGAAAAGTGTGGAATGTTTTTGTAAAAAAAAAAAAAAAAAAATGATTTAATCCACCTTCGATTCATACAGTTATAAATTGTCGAGATCATTTTAAGGTCTCGAAAAACCGTTAGGACAGGATTCACTATCGAGTTACTCTAGGTGGCAAGAGATGGCGTTAGTTTTTCCCATAGGGATACAAGGGATTTATTCCATTTCATTTGAAAGATTCCAGCTAATTAATTAGCTGTAAAAAATTAATTATTTTTTAACACAATGATTACTAATTTAATTATCAATAAGATAGGGGGGGGCGGGGGGGGGGGGCTTTTTACCAAAAAAAAAAAAAAAAAAAAAAAAATTTGAAAAAATGGGGCCCCCCCCCCCCCCCCCCCCCCCCCCGATATAGAGGGAATTTTTTAAAAATATCTTTTATTTAATGCGATTAAGGTGTGCGTCTCGGGGTGCTAATTTTGGGACTTTCCAGCGGCCACAATTTTGAAGCTATCGACCTCAAATTTTTTTTAAATTATAGCTATTTAAAATATCTACAACTTATAGAAGCCCTTTTTTTTTGATTTTCGAAAAAATATACATATTATACATTATCTTTTATCTTGGGCCTGTCCGAACGAGATTGGGAGAAATCTCCCCATTTTCAAGATGATTCGGAATATGCGAGGAGAGAGGCCGGACTATCTGAATGAGGGATGCTTTTATTTAATTACTTTTATGGTTATGTATTTAATTTTAATATTTTTCTACATTATAAAATAATTGTTTTTGTGATTTGTTAAATGTACAGTAGTATTATTGATTGTATAATTTACTGTCAATTATTTCCCTATAATTGGAAATTTTTTCTGTTGGGAATCTTATTTATCAATAAATAAAATAAATTTTTTTTTTAGATTAATCGCATTAAATAAAAGATATTTTTAAAAAATTCGCTCTATATCTTATAGATAATTAAATTAGTAATCATTGTGTTAAAAAATGATTAATTTTCTACCCTTAATTAATTAGCTGGAAAGTCTAGAATGAAATGGAAAAGATCCCTTGTATTCCTATGGAAAATACTAACGCTATCTCTTGCCGCCTAGAGGAACTCGGTAGTCAAAAGCTTTCTAACGACTTTTCGAGACGCGCACCTTAATCTAAAAAAAAATTTTATTTTTAAAAAATAAAAAAAAAGGGCTTCTATAAGATGTAGATATTTTAAATAGCTTTAATTTAAAAAAAAAATTGAGGTCGATAGCTTCAAAATTGTGGCCACTAGAAACGCCGAGACGCGCACCTTAAATTCAAATTTAGTGAGTATTTTCCTCCGTCCGATGGCGCATTCTAGCGTCCGAACTGAGAACCATAGCGAGGCGTGGTTTCCCCCCCACTCTTATCAATCCCGGCTGGTTGTGAGTAGCAACACCGCTGGGCAATAAACAGTCCAACAGGTTGCAGTCTTAAAGACACATCTCTACCGAGAGGAACATTATCCGACGGTTTATCAACTCATTTTAAAAACAAAAATACTGTGAAAGAAAAAAAAGAAAAAAAATTTAAAAAGCAACCGACCACCCTTTCGCGTGTGCGTGTGTTGTGTATGTGTGTGTGTTAAAAAAAAAACGGATGTGCAGTGCAAACTTCAATAAAAAAATCCGACAAGCATTTATTTAAGATTATTTTAGAGTTTTCCACCCTCCCCCCCGGCAAATCAAGATGATGGAAAGCCTGGCTGACAAATACTATGACATTGGGGCGCACGATCTCAAGGAGCTCTGGGATTCGGATCTTGACCCGGTGAGTCCCAAGTTCGTTTACCTCCTTACTACTCCTCCTACTCCTCTCCTCCTTCTTTCTCCTTCTTTAGGAGAAAATAAAAAAAAAAAAACCTTGAATTTTAAATCATATCAAAATCTTTCTCTATCTATCTCTAGGTCAAAGACTTTTGCAGAAAAATTATTTTTTTTTTAATAGAAATCAAAATATATTTAGGCCCTAATATTATATTTATTTATCAAGCAGTCTGGCTAGATATTTTTGTGAGGTGATGTTTAATGTATAAAATTCAAAATAACCGGGAGCTCACTCTCTTAGAATTACTTTCTTGTAATCTATAAAAAAGCGTGATTATCTCAGTTTTTAAAAAATCTCAGAGACATAAATGAACTTCCGGTTGACGGATTTATTCCAAAAGTTGATACAGAACAGTGTATCAACCACATTTCAAACTTCATTGTACCACTCGTGGGGTTTTCAAATTAAGGGGAACATATAATTTTTTCAGGCGTCAGACCGTGCGACGAGCCGGCCTGTCCTATTTATTCCGGTCGTAAAAACGTATGATAGGGTTGGAGGGGAAGAGTGAGGTCCGCCGACCCCGCATCGCGGGACAAGGCGAGGAGAGAAGAAGAAGATATAATTTTTTAAATTTTTGGAATGATAATTTTTTTTATTTTGTAACTCAAAAATAATAACACTGAATTTCTAAGGACTATTGAATCTACTCGAAGAGCGTTTTATCTTGAAAAATTAATTATAACAAAAAAATATAGATATACCCCGAAGAAGGCTACAGGATAAGTGGCCGAAACGTTGTCATTTTTACAAAGAAACTACGGTTAAACAGAAAATCAAATTCTTTTACTAATGATAACAATTGGGAAGCCCTAAACCCCCCAAAAAAATAATAATAATAGTGAGATTCTGAATTCTTTAAACCAGCGTTTCCGAACTTTTTGAAACGTAAAATATAATATAAATGCAATAAATTTTCGTTTCAATAATAATTTTCATAGACGGTGTCACGAGGAAGTGGAGGGGGATGGGGGGGGTATGAGAAAAATCTCTTCCCCCATGTAAAAAAAACTTGAAAGCTACGTTAAGGTTTTAAGAAAAATTGTGGCAAAAATTGACACTTTGGGCTTGCCAGGGTGAGTTGATATTATTGAGAACAATCTCACTATACTTCTTACCAAAATTCTCCCCCCGCCCCCCGGAGCCCACTTCTCACACCCGATGAAAAAATAAATAAT
>JAKCPI010024465.1:0-18856 GCA_023213315.1 Euborellia annulipes
CGTGTATATCCATCTCGACATCGAATTTTTGACAGGAGGTAAGAGAAAGTAAAAATTATTCTATTACAAATCAATACAAATTCAATGGGATCGGTTCCAAATTTTTTAAATATGTACCATGGTTTACAAGGGCAGATCCAGAGGTGGGGGTAATCTGGTGTGACTGGTCGCCCAGCACACTATTTTTCCTTAATTTCTGTTTTTAATATTTTAATTTTTTATATTAAAAATAAAGTTTTTTTCGAAAAAAAGTATTTTTTTTAAATCTCGGGGGGGGGTAATTACCCCTTTTACCCCCCTGTATCCGCCCTTGTGCGAGGTATGGCTGTATTTAAAAATTTTCATCCTCCAGAGAGTAAATTGAATTTTCCAACCAACCGCCCCGAGTTCACATCCCGTCCCGGTTTAATTTAAATTAAATTGGCTACCAATCAATTTAAATAAATAGGGATGGGGTCTAAATGGCCTCCGGTGCCGAAAAAAACCTTAAATACTGTAGAAAAAAAAAAATCGCCTCTCCGAAAAAAATTGCATTAATCCGTCCCTGTCATAGAATATACATGTATAATGCAAAGAATATATAGATATTTCTTTATACATTTCCTATGGGAGAAATCGTAACTTTAGGAATTAATAACTCAAAAAGTTATAGAAATTTTTTCCTGGACTCTACATAACGTCCTTTATAAGAATGCAAAATTTCGTTTCAAAATTCCAACAGGAAGTTGGTCAAACAGCGTGGTAGACGGACACTCCGCTATTATTATATATAATAGGGTAGATAAATATTCTATTGCAGTGAATTGAAGAGATGAAGTGGCTGTTATATTTGACAATAAGAGGATAAAGGAGCAAGCAGCCAGGTAGTTAGTCTCCACGAAATGAAACTCTCTGTTGAGATTCTGTTGAGTATTCTATTGCAGTTCAACTTTTTCCGGTAATGAAAAAAAAAAAAAAATTAGAAAGACGACCTATACAATAAGACGATCACACAATCAAAAATTCATCTTGCATCATGTCGTTTAACAGAGACGAACCTGCGTAAATCATATATATATAATTCGCTAATGTCCGTCTGTCTGTCTGTCTGTCCGTCTGTCACGCTCTATTTAGGCAACTTCCCGTTGGAATTTTGAAATGAAATTTTATTATTCATAAAGAGGGCCCTCTAGGGTTTACAGGAAAATTATTTTCATCCAGTAATTCCTATAACTTTTTGAGTTAATAATTCTTAAAGTTACGATTTCTCCCATAGGAAATGTATAGAAAAAAATGTATTCTTAGTAATATAGTAATATTGTATTTATACATTCTATGAATGTAAACATATCCTTAAGCAGGCACTGGATTGGAATATAGTAATGATAATTTTTTTCATAATTAAGAAGCCCCGGGCTTGGCGTAGTTGGTAGTGCGACTGCCTTGTATACCAAGCAATCCGATGATTTTATTTAAGCCATTTGGATACCAAATGTCTAAATGTGAAGCTTCTCATTATTAAGAAAAGGTGGGGTTCCGTCGCTGGCGGGGCCGAGCTAGCTGGCAGCGGGTCCAGGGGGGCGAATCCCCTTGCCTAAATGTGAAGCTTCTCATAATTGAGAAAAGGCAAGGATCCGCAGCAGGCGGGCCCGTGCCAGCTGGTGGAGGGTCCGGGGGCGAAACCCCCGGCTAGATGTGAAGCCCGCCGAAGGAGAGCGCCGCGGCTAGTTTATAAAATTTCTATATAAAGGTTTGATTTCCTATTAAATTTCCTTTAACATTTGACTTTCTTAACTTCACATAGCCATAATCTAAACTAGTTGGTCCGCCCTGAGGCAATATGCAAGAATAAAGAGTTAACATCAAATATCCGAACCTTGGATCAAAAAACAACGGTTAAATCAAGGACAAAAAAAATTATATTCTAATTTTACAAGAGTTAAAAATAAAGAAAACTTAAAGCTCATCCTAATTGTAAAAAAATCTGGTGTGACTGGACATATAGCACACGACTTTATCTCGCTTTCGGTAATTTAAATATGTGTCCTGTGCTTGTCACACCAGATTTTTTGTGTCAACATAAAAAACTGAAAATGTACGGTACTTCAGTAGAATTCTTTGGCCGATTTTATAAGTTAATGAAACTTTTGTTTGAACAAATTAAAAATATATACTACTTATAGTAACTTATTAATATATTTTTTAAAAAATTTAGCATGTGGGGGGAGAGGGTGAATCTTTAAATAGGCCTATATGTTTGCCTCCCCCTCCTCGAAAAAACAATACATCCCTGATAAGACAATTGTTGAAGAGATTCAGTCATCTTCAATATGACCTACTTTATTTGCATCTGCGATACTTTTTATGAGATATTTAAATAATAAATTGTAGGTATAAATAAAAAAAATAATGGTTTTTAAATGAAAATAATTATTCATAAGAACGTTTTTTCTTTGCTGCCGAAGGGCCCTGAACTTGAAATTTTCTCTCTCTTTCCTTATTAATTTTTTCTTTCATTCAATTTCAGGGTTGCCCTCTTACGTATGTCAATAATTTTTTCCACTCGTATGTTTTCAAATGATCAAGTTCACGAAAAATAATTATTTTAAAATAATTTGATATGTAAAAATCTGGTGTGACTGGCGCACAGCACACAACTTTCTCTTACCTTCGGTAATCGAAAGTTGTGTACTGTGCTTGTCACACCAGATTTTTTGTGTCGACATATATTTAGTTTCCGCCAATATATTAGAAATTTAAGATGTCAAAATTATAAGTATGGGAAAATATTTATATTTTGTAACCATGGCAACCATTTCTCCTATCTTTCCTATGAAGCACAAAGAGTAAAGTGTGCTTCAAACAATTTTGAGGACAAAACGCGAATATACATTTGAAAGAGCATCTAAAAAATAATTGATTTTTGAATTTTAATCAAAATCGTTAAAGCGAATTTTGAGAAAATCGAAAAAAACTGAAAAAGTACATCAGTAAAGTACTAGTACTCTTTGGCCGATTTTGATTAAAAGCTTATTTTTCCGGTCCCGGGAGGTATTTAACTTAAATATAAAATTTCAACCTCCTAGCTCAATTCCTTCATGCTTAAAATTGAACACACACACACACACACAGACAGACCATGTCGCGAAAACCACTTTTTTGGATTCAGGGGACCTCAAAACGTGAAGATCCATCAAAATCTCGACATCGAATTTTTGACATGAATCCAATACTTTCTCTCTATATATATATTACATATATACATAGGTAAGAGAAAGTAAAAATACCTTAGGATTGAATATAATAAAGCAGCTTTTTCTAAAAAGTTTTTTGAGTAAATTCAAAAAATCGAAAAAACTAAGATTAAGATTTTTGTGATTTACTTCAAATAAAATGGTAATTTATCAAAAAAAAAAATTGACATTTTAGATTTTTTATATTATTTTAGACTTTGTTTATTCAAATTAATTGACATCTAATATGATTTGAACAAATTTTAATTTATTTCATTTTTGTTTGACAGTATCTCTAATGTTTCTGCCTGGTAGGGGTTATTCCCTGCTATTAAATAAAATTTTACCAAATTTTATTTTAAAATAATTATCTTCTACCACTATTTAAGCTATGTATTTATCTTTCTTCACAGGAAAATATATTTAAAAATAAATAAATACGAAGAATTTTATTGTCATGATTTACATCTTATGTTGTCCCCCCCTGAGACGTTTATTTTACAAGTATCCGAAGAAAGGGTTATTCAATTAAAATGGTCAAGGCCCTTTTGTGTGGTTGGCTGACCGGCGGTGAACCCGAAGACCTCCCCTGAGATGGTCAGGAGATCCTCTAGGATGGCGCCCCACTCTCTGTGCAAGGCCGAGGTTACCACGCCCTGAGCCCCAGCCCAGTATAAAATCACCACTGGGCCCAGGCCTGGCGCATAAGTTGACAACTCAACACAGACCACACAATCATGTTCAAGCTGGTAAGTTCGCATATTAGTTGAATGAAAATGTGCAATGTTATAATCTTTTTTCTTTTAATAGGTGGTGTTGACTGCCTTTTTGGCTGTGGCTTCAGCCCACGTGATCCCCGCCTCCACGGTTCCCTTGGCTGAAGTGCGCACTTCCGTTGCTGCTGTACACACACCCGCTGTTGCCGCCGTTCATGCTGCCCCCCGCTGTCGCCACCGTCCATGCTGCCCCTGCTGTCGCCACCGTCCATGCTGCCCCTGCTGTAGCTGCTGTCCACACTGCCGCCGTCGCTGCTCCTGCAGTGGCTGCTGTTGAGACTGCTGTGCCAGCTGTAGCTCTGACCCGTACTTCAGTTGCTACTCCCGCCGTCGCTACAACTTACACCAAGAACGTACACTATGAAGCTCGCCCAGTTGTGACTGGCTACTCCTCTGAGATCTACAAGCCAAACCTTGGCGCCCTCGCCACCCCTTTGAACACCGTTACCCAAGCTCGTGTTGCTGCTCCAGCCCGCACCGTTGCCACTGTCCACCCTCATGTCACTCAAGTACAGCCTGAACTTCATGTTCAACGCGTGCCCGTTGATGTCCCAGTAGCTCAACCCGTTGTCTCTGAAGTTGAGGTCCGTACTCCCGCTGTTGCTGCTGTCCATGCCGCTCCAGCCGTGGCTACTGTAGCTGCCGTTCGCACTGCTGCAGTCGCTGCTCCTGCTGTAGCTACTTACCATTCTGCCCCAGCTGTAGCTGCTGTCCATGCTGCTCCAGCTGTAGCTACTTATCATTCTGCCCCAGCTGTAGCTGCTGTCCATGCTGCTCCAGCTGTAGCTGCTTACCATTCTGCCCCAGCTGTGGCTTCAGTTCACTCTGCTGCATACGCCGCCCCCGCAGTTGCTGTTAACTCTTGGGCCGCCCCAGCTGCCGTCCAAACTTACCATAGTGCCTCAATCCATGGTGCTGCAGTCCATGGGGCTGCCGTTCACTCCGTCTGGTAAACCCTCCTCTCCCTTTCCTTTCCTTTACGCCTCTTGAATCTAAATTGTATGGATATGTGTTTTTGATAAATAAAATAATTTATTGAAGAAAATTTTTATTTATTTTTATTAAAATATATTTCCTAAATAAATTTATTTATCACAATATTTTAATAATCAAATCTACATATAAGTAGCCTTAAATCTTATCTTAAATAATCTTAATTAAAAAAAAAAAATGAAAACTATTGTATTAAGAGCATTAAAGTCTCCTGGTTAAAGAAGAAAACTCGATGATAATTAATACATAATAGAATAACCTTGAGCGCCGTTAGATCAATTCAAAGATGATCCTGATTAGGGCAATAACATAGAATCTCATTAAAAATACGAACTGTATTAATGACAGCTCTTATTATATGACATAATACACGAGCAATGGCGAAGGTCATGAACATGAGTAAATAAGAAACGAGTTAAGGTTCCTGTTTCGCCAGAAGCAAGGCCGATACACTTTTTTTTTTTATAATTTTGTCGTGGGCCGGCCGCCAAAATATCAACCACATTATAACATGATTAGGTTTAAAGAAGAAAAACTTCCTTGAATAAAAAAGATAAAATTCTTCCGTCCAGAGCAGAGACTTTGATAATATTTTGTAAAATAAACCTCTTAATTAAAAATAATTAACTCCATCTTCATGCCCGAAAAAAGATTTGCATAAATTTGCTTTTAGCTTTTGGGGAAGTCAATCTTGACACAAATCAGAGAGAAACGAAGGAGCTCAAAGGACGTAACGATCCCATCAATTCTAAAAAAAATAATAAAAGTGTAAAATGGCTGTTATTTATTAATCTCAAGGAAGGTGGATCCGCAGCCAGGAGAATAAAAAACTATTTCTTTTGGTCGACGTTTCGGACGCCAATCGCGTCCTTCTTCGGGACCAAAGATTGTTAAAAAAAATACAAAAATATTAACAAAAAAAATGAATATTAAATTGACCATAGAGGCAAAAACTCGCTGTTTATTCTATTAAACAGAGGTTCTCTTTTCGCTCTAAGCGATAAACATTTATTTAAATTATATAGGATACCAATTAATTTATAATATCTCAGATTCTCAACGAAAATGATAAAAAATTAATTTAACAGAGTCTAAATGGCTTCAGATGCCATATATTAACTACCAGTTAGTTTAAATAAATGGTAGGATAGGTTCAGAAGAGCAAAGAATTAAAAAATAAATAGATAGTACTTTACGCATATATCGTATGTGAGAAAGTAAAGACTTAATGCTAATTACATTTTTTTATATATCTCTAAAAATCGGGAATAGGGAATCGGGTCGACAAAAAAAATCTTGTCTGGTGGGCAATTAAAGATAAATATTTATTAATTAAAACTTAATTTATATGAAAAGTGTTTATTTAGGAGCACCTGCATTGAGGGTGACGCGTCTGGTAGGTATTATAGGGTGTATCTCACTCAATTCGGGAGTGGGGGGTTCAGGGCCACCCCACGACCTTGCCACACCCTTTAGGTCCTCGGGCACCTTCCTAGAGCATCCATGCTCTTATAAATAACATTAAATGCGATAAATGATAGGGGGAAAGACCGGTTTCAGCAAATATTAAAAACCTCCATCTGATGCATCTATCCATTTTCAATGAACAAGAAACTAAACTAATTAAATGTGTTTACTATCATCAACAACAGTTTTTTTAAATATTCTAATCTCTTAAAGAATAGATGGAGGAAAAACAAGAGATGACTAACTTTTGCCTACATCAGATTATTAAATAGCGGACCTCCTATAGCGGTTCCTTCTATAATTTCCTAATTGAACAACGAAAGTAAAAGACTTAGGCCTATATTTTATGATTAAGAACCAAGGGCGGATCCAGAGGTGTTTCTCGGGGGGGGGGGAGTAACATGGTGTGACTCGTCGCACAGCACACTATTTTTTCTTAATTTCGGTAATTTAAAGGCGCATTCTGTACTTGTTTGCCAGAATATAAATACAAATCAAATTTTCAAGTATTAATTTTTAAAATTTTACATTCAAAATCAATTTTTTTCGAAAAAAAAGTATTTTTTTTCAAATCTCGGGGGGGGGGGTAATTACCCCCTTTACCCCCTTGTATCTGCCCTTGTTAAGAACTTGTTATTAAACATTACTTTTTTCAAGACTTTTTATTGTTGCAATCTCACTTATTGTTCGGCTATCCGATAGGATTTATAAGCTTATTAGGAAATTATAGGTATTAAATAAATTTTTTTTTTCCAATTAATGATTTTTGAAGAGGATGCGGGGTTTTATTTTTTCGTGTTATCCATTTCTCAAATTTAAAATCATACACCAGTATGTGAGACAGATTAAAGTTTTTACTTTCTCTTACCTATGTATATATGTAATATATATATAGAGAGAGAAAGTATTGGTTTCATGTCAAAAATTCGATGTCGAGATTTTGATGGATATATACGTTTTGAGGTCCCCTGAATCCAAAAAAGTGATTTTCGCGACATGGTCTGTCTGTGTGTGTGTCGTGTGTGTGTGTGTGTGTGTGTGTGTCTGTGTGTGTGTGTTCAATTTTAAGCATGAAGGAATTGAGCTACGAGGTTGAAATTTTATATTTAAGTTAAACACCCCCCGGGACCGGAAAAATAAACTTTTAATCAAAATCGGCCAAAGAGTACTAGTACTTTACTGATGTACTTTTTCAGTTTTTTTCGATTTTCTCAAAATTCGCTCTAACGATTTTGATTAAAATTCAAAAATCAATTATTTTTTAGATGCTCTTTCAAATGTATATTCTCGTTTTGCTCTCAAAATTGTTTGAAGCACACTTTACTCTTGTGCTTCATAGAGAAGATAGGAGAAATGGTTGCCATGGTAACAAAATATAAATATTTTCCCATGTTTATAAATTTGACATCTTTAATTCTAATATATTGGCGGAAACTAAATACATGTCGACACAAAAAAATCTGGTGTGACAAGCACAGTACACAACTTTCGATTACCGAAGGTAAGAGAAAGTTGTGTGCTGTGCGCCAGTCACACCAGATTTTTTACTTTCTCTTACCTATGTATATATGTAATATATATATAGAGAGAGAAAGTATTGGTTTCATGTCAAAAATTCGATGTCGATATTTTGATGGATATATACGTTTTGAGGTCCCCTGAATCCAAAAAAGTGATTTTCGCGACATGGTCTGTCTGTGGTGTGTGTCTGTGTGTGTGTGTGTGTTCAATTTTAAGCATGAAGGAATTGAGCTACGAGGTTGAAATTTTATATTTAAGTTAAACACCCCCGGGACCGGAAAATAAGCTTTTAATCAAAATCGGCCAAAGAGTACTAGTACTTTACTGATGTACTTTTTCAGTTTTTTTCGATTTTCTCAAAATTCGCTCTAACGATTTTGATTAAAATTCAAAAATCAATTATTTTTTAGATGCTCTTTCAAATGTATATTCTCGTTTTGCTCTCAAAATTGTTTGAAGCACACTTTACTCTTGTGCTTCATAGAGAAGATAGGAGAAATGGTTGCCATGGTAACAAAATATAAATATTTTCCCATGTTTATAAATTTGACATCTTTAATTCTAATATATTGGCGGAAACTAAATATATGTCGACACAAAAAATCTGGTGTGACAAGCACAGAACACAACTTTCGATTACCGAAGGTAAGAGAAAGTTGTGTGCTGTGCGACAGTCACACCAGATAGTTTTTACTTTCTCTTACCTATGTATATATGTAATATATATATAGAGAGAAAGTATTGGATTCATGTAAAAAATTCGATGTCGAGATTTTGATGGATATATACGTTTTGAGGTCCCCTGAATCCAAAAAAGTGGTTTTCGCGACATGGTCTGTCTGTGGGTGGGTGGGTGGGTGGGTGTGTGTGTGCTGTGTTCACTTTTAAGCATGAAGGAATTGAGCAATGAGGCTGAAATTTTATATTTAAGTTAAACACCCCCGGGACCGGAAAAATAAGCTTTCAATCAAAATCGGCCAAAGAGTACTAGTACTTTACTGATGTACTTTTTCAGTTTTTTTCGATTTTCTCAAAATTCGCTCTAACGATTTTGATTAAAATTCAAAAATCAATTATTTTTTTGATGCTCTTTCAAATGTATATTCTCGTTTTGCCCTCAAAATTGTTTGAAGCACACTTTACTCTTGTGCTTCATAGGAAAGAGAGGAGAAATGGTTGTCATGGTTACAAAATATAAATATTTTCCCATACTTATAAATTTTACATCTGAATTCAAATATTCCCTACTGCCGGGAACTAAATACATGTCGACACAAAAAATCTGGTGTGACAAGCACAGTACACAACTTTCGTTTACCGAAGGTAAGAGAAAGTTTGTGTGCGCCAGTCACACCAGATTTTTAGAAATGAATTAGACTAATAAGTGGTTTTCTAATTTGTCCTTTAAAATATCAGTTTGGCAGAGCTGAGGACGATATATCTAGTCTCTGCAATCTACAAAAGAAACGGCGTGCAAATGCATTGCACTAATCCAGCAAATTTTTGAAAGGGTTTAAATAAGACCTGAGGAAATATCAAGTCTCTTCAAAGAAAGTACAGTACACTTTACTGAAGTAGTATTTCAGATTTTTTTAAATTCTGGCCCTTGAAAGAGGGACGGAACTATTCTAAGGACAAATAAAGGACAGAAAGGAAAAGAACAAAAGATCAGTTAATGTTCGCGGTTTGAAATGCCTCAAATTAAAATATAGCAAATACAAAATAGGTAACAAAATACAAATATTTTTCTAAGGTGATTATAAATTAATTAATAAATTGAATGGATCTTAAGGAGGAACGATAAAACTTTAATAGAAAAATATAGTTTACATAGAATCAATATAATCTATATGCCCTCGGGCTTGGCGTAGTTGGTAGCGCGCCTGTCTTGTGTAGTCGCGGGTTCGGATCCCAGGCACTCCGATGATTTTAATTAAGCCATTTGGAAAACAAATGGCTTAAATAAGAAGGCCTGGACCCCAATATATTTATTTTCATAATAACTGTTATTGTATAAAGTCCTATATGGCCTAAGTTGCCGAAAAGACTGTGAGTATATATGTGTGAATGGGAAAAAAAGTGTGAGTGTTGAAAAAAAAAAAGACTATAGAAGCTTATATATAATCAGTATAAACATCAACAGTCAATAGGAGAACCAAATTTTTGTAAATAGTACTGTATATACAGTAGTGTATACATTTCAATGATGACAAATTCTAATATATTCACATAAATTTTGCCTCCTGGGTTAAAGAAAGCTAAATATATCTCGACGAAATTTTTTTTTTATTGCAATTGGAAGATTTTCGCTGGATAAGATGTATAGGAAAGAACTGGAGAATAAAAACCAGCAATTGATGGACCCTCTCACATCATCTTTAATTGGCAAATATTTCGACTGGCATGCCTAGTCATCATAAGTGCAAACAAATGATTTGGTGGAAGGCCCGTGTCAAACAATGGTTGAGGATTATTTTAAAATTTTTTCGGAGAAGCAGGGGTCAGACGCAAGTGCAAGCGAAGTTCGCTTCTCCGAGAAATTTTAAAATAATCCTCAACCATTGTTTGACACGGGCCCTCCACCAAATCATTTGTTTGCACTGATGATGACTAGGCGTAATGCCAGTCGAAATATTTGCCAATTAAAGATGATGTGAGAGGGTCCATCAATTGCTGGTTTTTATTCTCCAGTTCTTTTTTTTTTTATAATATTAAAGTATGAGATTTACATAATATTACCTACAAAAGGATCCAATTGGTTATGCCCTGAAGAATCTCGAAGATCTCAGCCCCCACTCCCACCCTAACCATCTAAAACAAAAAAGAAATAAACAATTTATATAATTGATGCTACGTAATATTTTATGAAAAAAATTAAAAATTTCTTTAACTTACTCTGTAGACTGCTTCTTTCGGCTCAACGAGGGCTTCCCTAAAAACTAACCTAATCCCACACTATCTATGACCGGGACGGCCATCTATAATTCTAAAATGCACTTCCTCTTCTTTCTTGAGACGGTCGCGAACGCGGCACTCCCGGAAGGCAGGTAAGCCTTCAATCAACATAATCGCAAACGAAACGGTGGAAACGCGCCCACAAACCCAAGGATAAGAGGAAAAGAAACAAACACACACACTCACATTCACAGATCAATTAATCTCTGCCCACCTGCCTAATATCATTTACTAGCTAACTAAAAAGAAGCAGAGTTAATTGATCTGATATTCATTCACGAGTTAGGAAGGAAGCCCGGCCAATACAATACTGAAGAACCCCCCTTGATTGCTCATCTCAGAAACAGAATGACGTTGTTCAAGATGCATGCTGAAAAAAAAGAACCCTAAAAGCTAACAACATCCTATACGAACTCCTAACATCTTGAACATTAACTCACTCTGTCCGGAAACAACCAAGGCCCAGAACTCAGCACTGACGGACAAAGAGCCTCGGAGAAAGAGAAAACACTCTTTCTCTCAAATGCGCGAAAGAGAAAAGCATACGATAGAGGAATTCTCCTAGTCCTCTTGAATATCGGTCAAAGGCGAATTGAATCCTCTCTGGGAGCCCTACCTAACTAAAGGGGAAGAAGAACAACAATACCCTATGCCAGTAATGAGGAATCAACTCACAATTGAACAACATCCAAGAGAACGTCAAAGAACCCCGACACAGAAGGCCTAAACCCCAAAAAAATATATATTATAAATGCGTGAGCGTAGAGATTTTCTAATGTTTGGCGCCCTTTATAATAAAGAACCTATATATTTCTAAATAATCTACTAAGAATTGCGTGTATTCTTAAACTTTAACATGCATTAAATAAACATAGAGAGATAGATCCCCTTATAGAATATCCTATACACGCAAAACTTAAGTCCTAAATATATATAATTTCTAAAATATTGATAATAACACATAAACACTCTTGAATTGTCTCATGTGTTGATGATGATCCAACCGTTGGGAAATGAATGAATGAAGTACTGTGCATTACCATTAGACAACAAACAACCGTTTACCTTTTGCACATTGATCATTCACCCATCCATTTCCTTAGAAAGGGCCATCCAAACGAAATCTTCATTCGGGAAGTGAATTTAATAATCTTTAAAAGATTTTTAAATTATCAAATTTTAAATAAAAAAAAATGAAATAAAAAAAAAAATTAATTTTTATTTTAAAAATGTTGAATTTTAATTTTTAACTATTTAAAAATTAGGGACTCTGAAATGGGAGAATTACATGTATTAATAACATCCTATCCATGCACCTATGTCAAAATATCTTAAAATATTTAGGCCGAATTGAGAAAATTAAAATAAATTTTGAAAATCCTAATTCCATCTCACTCCACGCTCACGAAAATGTTCATACAGACTTTGATGTAGCTGCGACGCTCTGGAATCAGCTGTAGAGACTGCCTTGATGAGATCCCCTGCAAGTACACCTCGCTGGCGATGTCTGGCGATTGCTCTGGACTCTTGATGTCACTTCTCGAAGGCAATTAGTGGGCTTCTAAAATAGAAAGAAAAAAATTTAAATTAATTTTCATTAAATTTTATATATATTTTATCTTTATATATATTTATAATCTAAAACATCTTCATTCCCTATTGTTAAAAAGGAATTTTGACCGTGACCCGTGGCTCAGAGAGAAGACTCGTCCCTAGGGTCCCGGGTTCGCTTCCCTTCCCAAGCGAGAAATATTTATTTAATTTGAATTGACTACCAATCATTTTCAACTCTTTGACACTCTTGTGTTGTTTTCAGAAGGGGTTTCACACATGAGAGTTAAAGTATTGAAAATGTTAATTTTTAATAAATCATTGACCTAGTGTTTTTAATTTCTCATAAATAATTCGAAAGGGAGGGCGAGAATATTTGAAAGGTTATATCTTGTATGCAAGAAAATAAAAAGTGAAATGATGAGGTACTGATTAAAAAGAGACTTATAAAAAAATTTTAATCAAGAGTTGAGTTGCAATCCCGGGGATTGGATGTCAACCATAACTTCATATAAATGAATTGATTATCCTCTCTTTATTAAAAAATATTTAATTAAAGGGGTCCCGAAGGTCGAGATTTGCCTGGCTAGGTACCCACCGAAGCCGGGCGACGCAGCTAGTTAAGTTGAAATAAAAAACGAGAAACAAGTCAAAATATAAATATAAACTGCAAGAATATTCCTTTGAGGAATTAGCCTATACTCATATTTGTAATTCATATGCTAAGGTAGGACGTACCTACTGTATTAACCCACCCAACAAACGGGTCCTGACTTGCATACTGACCCTTGGAAGAGAATCAAGCAGAGAGAGCCAAATAAATTACTCTACTTCTATTATTTGTCTTTAAATATTTTATCAAATTATAAAAATAAATGCACTTATCGCCTGGAAACAAGCTTCGGACCATCTCGATATTTAAATATTTTATTATATTCCCACACTGACTCTCATTTGATAACATTTTTACAAAATCACAATTTATATATAATAAATAATAATTTTTTGTGGAGCCATTTATATTTCTACTATTTAAAATAATAAATCAAGTATTAATGTACGTGGAGAAATGAAATTTACCTAAAATGCCGTTCAAGTTTAGAAGAAACGCGAATTTTTTGAGGAGCCCAGCTTAGAAGCGTCTGCCCCACGCGACGCCATGTTCCAAATGAGGGATGAACTGTTTAACACGGAAGGTGCTTGCTCTAGCACTGCCCCCACTCGACTGAACTCTCTTTGACCTTCCTATTTAATATAAAGCAATTTTGTCCTATTGGCAAAGCATATAGACTCGTTTTCAGGCTCTGCTGTTTCGTTTTATATTATGTTGGACAGCGATTGGCCTAGGACCTTTGGGCCATAGAGCCTCCGAGAGGGAAAGAGAGAGAGAGAGACTCCCCCTCTCTCTCTCTATCTCTCTCGAAGGAGTAGGGGTGGAGGTGGGGGGGGGAGAAGCCTGTACTATTAGATATTTGGCAACGATCCAAATAATTTCAATCAGAAATAATTTTAAATAGGAAATGTAAAGAAAAGTTGCCTTTATTGTATAAATAGAATAAATCGACATTTTTTTTTCTTTGATAGGAAAGAAAGCTTTTCGGTTTTTTTTTTCTCTCACACTCTTTATTAGACTAAAAGAGAGGCAAAACCATTTTGATTCAGAATTCTATAAAAATGAAATTTTTAACACGAAAGGAGCTTCCTCTATCACTGCTCCCAGCAAAGGCGGATCCAGAGGTGTTTCACGGAGGGCGGGGGGGGGGGGGGGGATTACACCCCCGTGTAATCTGGTGTGACTCGTCGCACAACACACAATTTTTTCTTAATTTCGGTAATTTAAAGGCGCATTCTGTACTTGTTTGCCAGAATATAAATACAAATCAAATTTTTAAGTATTAATTTTTACAATTTTACATTAAAAATAAAAAAGTATTTTTTTCAAAACCCGGGGGGAGGTTAATTACCCCATTTACCCCCCTGTATCCGCCCTTGGCTCATACTCTACTGAAGACGTTTTAATCTTGCTATTTAATATAAAACAATTTTCAATTTTATTATAAGGACATCGGCCAAAAATAAATACTTTTGCGTATTATCCGTTTATTTGTAAATATGAAAATTGCATTCATGGAATGCTCAGCTATTTTGTCATATTGAATGGGAGGAATTAACGATTTGCAAAACATCTGTTGATTCTACTGAAGATGAATCAGTGGCGGATCCAGAGGTGTTCCTCGGGGGGGGGGGGGTATTCTGGAGTGACTGGTAGCACAGCACACATTTTTTTTTTAATTTCGTTAATTTAAAGGCGCATTCTGTACTTGTTTGCCAGAATATAAATATAAATCAAATTTTTAAGTATTAATTTTTAAAATTTTACATTAAAAATACATTTTTTTTCGAAAAAAAGTATTTTTTTTAAATCTCAGGGGAGTAATTACCCCCCCCCCCCCTCCCCCTTGTATCGGCCCTTGAAATGATTCTATATCACTGGAATCAAAATATTTACAAATAAACGGATAACACGCAAAAGTATTTATTTTTGGCCGATGTCCTGATAATAGTCAGAGAATTAACAAGAGGTTTGCAGACAAATTTTCTTTTATTAAGATTTCCTTCCTCACGGCAGACGGTTCGGCCTGAGATCTAGGCCATCTTCAGAGCCTTCTGGCAATAATCAAATATGTGGATACTATTAAAACAGCGACAACATTCAGCATGTGGTCTACTCACATCAAAACGTTTTACGTTGTCGGTGTTTTATAATATTCACACATATGATTATTGCCAGCGGGTTCTGAAGAAGGCCTAGACGTCAGGTCGAAACGTCAGCCGTGTGTAAGAAAATCTAAATAAAAGAAAATTTGCCTGCAAATATCTGACTCCCTCGCCAAAAGAATGAAAATAAAATCATTATTATGATTATCGGAAACTATGTCATTCACACGAAATTTTTTCAAAAAATTTGTTTACGAAATTTTTCTTTTGTTTCTATAGTATAAAGTCAAAATATTATAGCCCGTTCGTTCCCGGAATAACCAATTTAATATTAAATGCCAAAATATGTGCTGTTCTTTTCCAATCACAGTGATATTTCGTTTTTTTTTTAAGAGACAGGGAAGCCCATTAACATGACCCTCTACTTAAATTATTTATTCACTACATAAGAAATAGTGAATACGCATAAGTATGATGATAAAAATGTCATTTATTGAAAGAATGTCTTGGCCAAGGGTCGATTAAGAGGAGGAGGAGCTGTCAGCCACATCTGACACATTTCCCAGCCGAGTGAGTGTCTGTCTGTCACACAAATACAAACACTTTGGAGGAGGCTAGTACATTCACGTACTCCTCTTCCTTCCCCTTTTTTTGATCATTATTTGTGGTATTAATGCAATTAAAAGTGACGGCACTTTATCTAGTATGGGATCCATTCATCTACCCCCTGACTTGACCCTTTCTCCCACCCCTTAAGTTATTACCCAATCTGACTTCTCAAAAAATCAATATATGCCGATATTTAAATAAAATTATTATTAGATATCTTTTATTTTTTTACTGTTCCTATTGAGAAGCGGAAAAAAGAACACAATATTTCTATAAAAACATGAAAAAATCACAAAAATTATAAATACAATACAAATGGATACAATATGAATCAGTTAAAAGTACAGTGGCGGATTTCCTATTATATTAATGATATAAAGAGGATGCAGCCAACAGTGGCGTAGCGAGGTTAACTCGCGCCCGGGGCACAATATCTTTTTAGCCCCCCCCCTCCATTCGAAAACCATATAATATTATATGTAAAACATACAAAATTATTATATTACACTGGCACTAAATTTAAAATATAATTTTCAGAAATCAATTATAATAAAAATTATCCAGCAATTTTTTGTTTTGCGGACCGTTTGGTGCCCCTTTGTGAGTAGCACCCGGGCCATGATGACCCCCCCCCCCCTTGCCCCCGCTCGCTACGCCACTGGCAGCCAATAATAAATAAAAAGCATCTATTTTGTTAACACTCTTTATTTAGGAACGTTTCGGTTATGATCAACAAAGCCATCATCAGCCCTTCAAGAGTATATTTTATATTATTAACATACAAAATAGATATTGTCACAAGAGATATAATACAGTTCATACGACCAAATACATATGAATTGTATTATATCTCTTATGACAACATCTATTTTGTATGTTAATAATATAAAATATACTCTTGAAGGGCTGATGATGGCTTTGTTGATCATAACCGAAACGTTCCTAAATAAAGAGTGTTAACAAAATAGATGCTTTTTATTTATTATTGGTGCATCCTCTTAATATCATTAATATAATTATACAACAGCCACAATTCGTTATATACTTGGATCTCCTATTAGACTAAGTAGACGGAGGGGGGGGGGGGGGGCGAATTTTCAAAAATGTGTCAAATCTTACCCTTCTGACAAGAATAGGCAGGGGCGTTAATGATCGTTGGATTACAAAGGCCCTTCACTTCTTTAAAATACTTTTATTTTGACAAGTAAATAAAAATATTTTTTTTATTTATTTTTATTTATATTAAAACTAGCAATCATTTGGAAAATTGGTCCTGGTGGCCAATATTCGCGCCTCCCCTTAGACTAGTCCGCGCCTCGCTAGGGAGGCGCGCCTCACAGTTTGGAAAACGCTGGTATAAGGGTATTTTATGGCTGGTGGAATATGTATCAGGAATGAAAGTTAGAAGAAAACGCAACCATAATTTTTTCTTTAAAAATATATTTTAACAGCTTACGTTTCGGCCTTGGTAAAAGCCATCCTCGGATGACCATTAACAGATCCGAGGATGGCTTTGACCAAAGCCGAAACGTCAGCTGTTAAAATATATTTTTAAAGAAAAATTCTGGTTGCGTGTTCTTTTAACTTTCATTCCTGAAGAAAAATATTTTTCTCAAATCTTATTTTCACGCCCTAGGAGGGTGCCTATCTTAAATATAAAATTACAACCTCCTAGCTCAATTCCTTCATGCTTTAAATTGAACCCAAACAGATACACAGACAGACCATGTCGCGAAAATCATTTTTTTGGATCCAGGGGACCTCAAAACGTGTATATCCATCAAAGTCTCGACATCGAATTTTTGACATGAATCCAATATTTTCTCTCTATAAGCCTATATATGTATATTAACTTATACATATAGGTAAGAGAAAATAAAAATTCAAATCCGAATTGAGATTAGTTCTATACATAAAAAGATGCGGTAACTCACCCCAGTAAAATTCTAAGTGGACTAATCATATCTTACTTTTCTACCTAATGAAAAAAATCCCTACAAAATTCTGCAAGGGATTCGATGAGTTCCTAAGTTACCCAGTGTTATTATTATCTGTTTATGAGAGTTTCGAAATCTTCAAAAATTAATTACGCCCCAGTAATAAAAAATGACATTAAAATGTTTCTACCCCACTATGCTATTTGCTAAATATTGAATATAAATTTTAACTCAAACGGAATGCACTTATTTATTAGTAAAAGTATTAAAAAACATTAATATCTTTGTGCATTATAGGGGATGGGGATTAACCCCACCTGGTTAATTCCTTCATACCTCCCCCCCCCCCTTTAAGCAAATGCGAGCATTCACCGCGAAATTACTCTCAAAATAATTTGAATACATTTATAAATAATTATTTTAATTTTTATTTTATTTTGAAATTATTTTATTTTAATTTTCAACCCTTAATCCACCCCTATGTATTTTAAGGAAATTTGATTAACAAAAATATATAGATCTATATGTGTGTGTGTGTGTGTGTGAGTAAGAATGAGAAAAAAAGGTGTTTAAAAAAAAAAGATAAAAAATAAAAAACTAATTTTTTTTTCAAAGACCTACACTCCCTCTCTCCATTTCAACAGCTTATATTCTCCCTCTACCCTTAGTGAAATACAAAATATTTAATTTCATATTCAATAGAATCGTTTTTAGCAGTCAAATTATTTGTTTCTATCATTTTTTTTTTTTTTTTCAACGATAAAATGCATAATAATTACCTTTAATAAGAAACTCAAGAGGGTGTGCTGGTTGACGGTGAGGTCAGGGTGGGTTACACTATATTAATTATTCACTTTGATTCACTTTAAACACAAAAAAGAGAGCAGCCGCCTACAGCGCGGCAACGCACTCGACTCGACTGATCGAGAGACTCTCTCTCTCTCTGAATAGGAATAAATAAATGAAAATAACAATTCCCTTTTTATTAAAAGTAAAAAAATACCTTTTGCTCTAATCTAACTATATTTAGAGCCGGAAAAGAATGTCAACAAGTGATTTGGAATATTCCAAGGCCTTTTTTTAAGTATTCAACCCTTCATCCCCCCCCCTAATCAAA
>JAKCPI010024466.1:0-33519 GCA_023213315.1 Euborellia annulipes
AGTATATTATATAGTATTATTTGGTATATTTAGAATTTTATTTACATCTTATAAAAAAATTTAATTTAAAAAGAGTGGGCTTCGCCACACGCGGGCCCCTTGTTAGGTATTGTATGTAAGGTTCCTATTAGAAAAACTAAATATCAATGAGATAAGCCCACCGAAAGCGGGGAACGCAGCTAGTATAGTACTGTAGCCCCCATATACTATTATTTGGTATATTTTGAAATTTATTTAGATCTTATAAAAAATAATTTAATCTAAATGAGGCCGCCACACGCGGGCCCTTGTTAGGTATTGTATGTAAGATTCCCTATTTGAAAAAACAAAATATCAATGAGAGAAGCCCACTGGAGAGCGGGGCAACGCAGTTAGTATAGTCCGAGTAGTATAATTTGGTATATTTTGAATTTTATTTAGATCTTATAAAAAAGAAGCCGAGCAGCAGGCCTTCGGCGAGATTGATAATCCTCTCCCTATTAAAAAATGAAAGCAAATATCCAAGGGTATCTTTGGAGATCGACATTTGGTTGACTAGATGCCCACAAAAGTCGGGCGACGCAGCTAGTTAAGTTTTCAAATGCACAAAAAAAAAAAAAAAAAAAAAAAAAAAAAAAAAAAAACGAGAAATAAGTCATCTGATTGAGTGAAAAAGATTTAGATATAAACTGCAAGAATATTCCTGTGCTTTACTGGCTTAGCCTATACTCAGGTTTGTAATTCATATGCCACGTTCCTAATGTATTAGTTAACCCATCCAACAAACTTGTCCTGACTTGCATACTGACCATTGCAATAGAGCAATCAAGCAGAGAAAGCCAAATCAATTATACTTTATTATTTGTCTTTAAATAAATGCACTTATCCCCTAGAAACAAACTTCGGGCCATCTCCATACATATTTAGTTATATTCCTACATTGCCTTCTACATTTTTATAAAATCACAACTACGTTTATATATAATACAGTATATAAATAATAATTTTTTGTGAAGCCATTTATATTCCTAATATTTAAAATAATAAACCAAGTATTAATGAACCTGGAGAGATGAAATTTACCTTAAAAGTCGTCGAAGTTTAGAAGAAACGCGAATTTTTTACAGGAGCCAACTTAGACACGTCTGCCCCAAGCGACGCCATGTCCCAAATGAGCTGAAAATTTTTAACACGGAAGGTGCTTCATGTAACACTGCCCCCAGGCTACTGAAGCCTCTTTGACTTTCCTATTAAATATAAAGGAAACTTTCCTCATTGACTTAGCATGTAGACTCGAATTCAAGCTGGTCTATGAGGATAGATAGCCAATGGCGTGCGACCTCCGGGCTAGAGCCTCCGAGAGTGGGGGGGAGAGGTAGGATGGGGGAATACTCTACTATTATTTAATTGGCAAAGATCCAAATTATTTCAATTACAAAGAATAAAAATTATTAGAAAATTATTTTAAATGGGAAGTTTAAAATAATTTAAAAAAAAATATATATAGACCTACATAAAACAGATAGCCAATTTTTACTTTCTCCAAATGGTTGCTATGGTAACAAAATATAAATATTTTTCTATGTTTATAAATCTTATATCTTTAATTCTAATGTAGGCTATGACTTGAATATATGTGCACAAAAATAAATCTGGTGTGACAGAATAAAATTTAATTATCGAAAATAAGAGAAAGTTGTGTGCTATGCTACCAGTCCCTCCTGCATTTGTGTATAAATGTGGAGGGGTGGAGGGAGGTGTATGTGTTACTAGATTATGAAATACTGTACTTACCCTACGGGGTAGTGAACGTCACTCTAAGCTCTTTGCACTACTTTAATTTAGCTTAGCTCCAAATACCAATTGCACATGAGAAACACAAATCTGCAAAAGAAAAAAATCTTTTAGAAACTCTCTCTATTAGCAATGAAAAAGATATTTCAAAAAAAAAATTTGGGCAAAAAAAAAAATGTATGTCTTAAATAATTAATAAAGGAATAATCTAAGAAAGAATTAAAGTGGGGGATTAATTTCAGGTTTCATTAGAATAAATATTATAAAATGTGAAAAATATTATCTCTTGGTATACGAATCAGAAGTTCGCTTCACGTGCTGAGCAATGAAATTTTTCTGTCATATTGGCTATAAATTAATAATTTACTTTTACAAATAATATTTTAAAAAATCTGGTGTGACTGGCGCAGAGCACACAACTTTCTCTTACCTTCGGAAATCGCAAGTTGTGTACTGTGCTTGACACACCAGATTTTTTGTGTCGACATGTATTTAGTTTCCGACAGTACGGTACATTCGTTTTTTTTTTTAACACTCACGCTTTTTTCTTATTCACACTCACACTCACAAACACATTCAAACAGTCTTTTCGGCAACTTAGACCATTTAAGACTTTTACGATAACCGTTATTTAATAATATATATTTATTTGGGGTCCAGGCATTCTTATTTAAGCCATTGGTATCCAAATGGCTTAAATAAAATCATCGGACTGCCTGGGGTTCGAACCCGCGACTTTTGGTATACGAGGTTAGCACGCTAACTTCTACAACAAGCCCCGAGGGCTACATTCGATTTTCAAGATGTATTATTTATAAGAATGGGAACATATTTATTTATATTTTGTTACCATGGCGACCATTTCTCCTATCTTTTCTATGGAGTACAAGAGTAAAGTGGTCTTCAGAAGATTTCAATGACAAAATGAAAATATACATTTTAAAGAGAATCTAAAAAAAATAATTGATTTTTGAATTTAAAAAAAAATCGTTGGAGTGAATTTTGAGAAAATCGAAAAAAAAAATGGAAAAGTGCATCAGTAAAGTACTAGTACTCTTTGGTCCATTTTGTTCAAAAGCTTCGTGTCACGTCCCCTGGGTGCCTAACTTAAATATAAAATTTCAACTTCCTAGCTCTTTCCGTTCTTGAGATATTTTGTTCTCGACAGACCATGTCGCGAAAACCACTTTTTGGATTCAGGGGACCTCAAAACGTGTATATCCATCTCGACATCGAATTTTTGACAGAGGTAAGAGAAAGTAAAAATTATTCCAATACAAATCAATACAAATTCAATGGGATCGGTTCCAAATTTTTTAAATATGTACCATGGTTTACAAGGGCAGATCCAGAGGTGGGGGTAATCTGGTGTGACTGGTCGCCCAGCACACTATTTTTCTTAATTTCTGTTTTTAATATTTTAATTTTTATATTAAAAATAAAGTTTTTTTCGAAAAAAAAGTATTTTTTTTAAATCTCGGGGGGGGGGTAATTACCCCTTTTACAAGGGGGGGCCCTGTATCCGCCCTTGTGCGAGGTATGGGTGTATTTAAAAAATTTTCATCCTCCAGAGAGTAAATTGAATTTTCCAACCAACCGCCCCGAGTTCACATCCCGTCCCGGTTTAATTTAAATTAAATTGGCTACCAATCAATTTAAATAAATAGGGATGGGGTCTAAATGGCCTCCGGTGCCGAAAAAAACCTTAAATACTGTAGAAAAAAAAAAAATTGCCTCTCCGAAAAAATTGCATTAATCCGTCCCTGTCATAGAATATACATGTATAATGCAAAGAATATATAGATATTTCTTTATACATTTCCTATGGGAGAAATCGTAACTTTAGGAATTAATAACTCAAAAAGTTATAGAAATTTTTTCCTGGACTCTACATAACGTCCTTTATAAGAATGCAAAATTTCGTTTCAAAATTCCAACAGGAAGTTGGTCAAACAGCGTGGTAGACGGACACTCCGCTATTATTATATATAATAGGGTAGATAAATATTCTATTGCAGTGAATTGAAGAGAGGAAGTGGCTGTTATATTTGACAATAAGAGGATAAAGGAGCAAGCAGCCAGGTAGTTAGTCTCCACGAAATGAAACTCTCTGTTGAGATTCTGTTGAGTATTCTATTGCAGTTCAACTTTTTTCGGTAATGAAAAAAAAAAAAATTAGAAAGACGACCTATACAATAAGACGATCACACAATCAAAAATTCATCTTGCATCATGTCGTTTAACAGAGACGAACCTGCGTAAATCTATATATATATATAATTCGCTAATGTCCGTCTGTCTGTCTGTCCGTATGTCACGCTCTATTTAGGCAACTTCCCGTTGGAATTTTGAAATGAAATTTTATTATTCATAAAGAGGGCCCTCTATAGAGGACATTCTGGGTGTATTAAAATTAAACTACCAAAGTATATGAAAAAAGAAGGAAAATTCATATTTTTTTTAAAGCGATACTTATTCATATACTTGTATATTAATTTTAGCTCATATCCTGGTCTATTAAAATTAAACCACCAAAGTTTATGAGATATGAATGAAAATTCATATTTTTTTTTTTACAGTGTAGGGTTTACAGGAAAATTATTTTCATCCAGTAATTCCTATAACTTTTTGAGTTAATAATTCTTAAAGTTACGATTTCTCCCATAGGAAATGTATAGAAAAAAATGTATTCTTAGTAATATAGTAATATAGTAGTAATATTGTATTTATACATTCTATGAATGTAAACAAATCCTTAAGCAGGCACTGGATTGGAATATAGTAATGATAATTTTTTTCATAATTAAGAAGCCCCGGGCTTGGCGTAGTTGGTAGTGCGACTGCCTTGTATACCAAGGGTCGGGGTTCGGATCCCAGGCAATCCGATGATTTTATTTAAGCCATTTGGATACCAATGTCTAAATGTGAAGCTTCTCATTATTAAGAAAAGGTGGGGTTCCGTCGCTGGCGGGGGCCGAGCTAACTGGCAGCGGGTCCAGGGGGCGAATCCCCCTGCCTAAATGTGAAGCTTCTCATAATTGAGAAAAGGCAAGGATCCGCAGCAGGCGGGCCCGCGCCAGCTGGTGGAGGGTCCGGGGGCGAAACCCCCGGCTAGATGTGAAGCCCGCCGAAGGAGAGCGCCGCGGCTGGTTTATAAAATTTCTATATAAAGGTTTGATTTCCTATTAAATTTCCTTTAACATTTGACTTTCTTAACTTCACATAGCCATAATCTAAACTAGTTGGTCCGCCCTGAGGCAATATGCAAGAATAAAGAGTTAACATCAAATATCCGAACCTTGGATCAAAAAACAACGGTTAAATCAAGGACAAAAAAATTATATTCTAATTTTACAAGAGTTAAAAATAAAGAAAACTTAAAGCTCATCCTAATTGTAAAAAAATCTGGTGTGACTGGACATATAGCACACGACTTTATCTCGCTTTCGGTAATTTAAATATGTGTCCTGTGCTTGTCACACCAGATTTTTTGTGTCAACATAAAAAACTGAAAATGTACGGTACTTCAGTAGAATTCTTTGGCCGATTTTATAAGTTAATGAAACTTTTGTTTGAACAAAATAAAAATATATACTACTTATAGTAACTTATTAATATATTTTTTTTTTAAATTTAGCATGTGGGGGGGAGAGGGTGAATCTTTAAATATATGTTTGCCTCCCCCTCCTCGAAAAAACAATACATCCCTGCTAAGACAATTGTTGAAGAGATTCAGTCATCTTCAATATGACCTACTTTATTTGCATCTGCGATACTTTTTATGAGATATTTAAATAAATTGTAGGTATAAATAAAAAAAATAATGGTTTTTAAATGCAAATAATTATTCATAAGAACGTTTTATCTTTGCTGCCGAAGGGCCCTGAACTTGAAATTTTCTCTCTCTTTCCTTATTAATTTTTTCTTTCATTCAATTTCAGGGTTGCCCTCTTACGTATGTCAATAATTTTTTCCACTCGTATGTTTTCAAATGGTCAAGTTCACGAAAAATAATTATTTTAAAATAATGTGATATATAAAAATACCTTTAGGATTGAATATAACAAAGCAGCTTTTTCTAAAAAAGTTTTTTGAATAAATTCAAAAAATCGAAAAAACTAACAAATTTAAGATTTTTGTGATTTACTTCAAATAAAATGGTAATTTATCAAAAAAAAAAAAATTCACATTTTAGATTGTTTATATTATTTTAGACTTTGTTTATTCAAATTAATTGACATCTAATATGATTCGAACAAATTTTAATTTATTTCATTTTTTGTTTGACAGTATCTCTAATCTTTCTGCCTGGTAGGAGGGGTTATTCCCCTGCTATTAAGTAAAATTTTACCAAATTTTATTTTAAAATATTTATCTTCTACCACTATTTAAGCTATATATTTATCTTTCTTCACAGGAAAATATATTTAAAAATAAATAAATACGAAGAATTTTATTGTCATGATTTACATCTTATGTTGTCCCCCCTGAGACGTTTATTTTACAAGTATCCGAAGAAAGGGTTATTCAATTAAAATGGTCAAGGCCCTTTTGTGTGGTTGGCTGACCGGCGGTGAACCCGAAGACCCCCCTGAGATGGTCAGGAGATCCTCTAGGATGGCGCCCCACTCTCTGTGCAAGGCCGAGGTTACCACGCCCTGAGCCCCAGCCCGGTATAAAATCACCACCGGGCCCAGGCCTGGCGCATAAGTTGACAACTCAACACAGACCACACAATCATGTTCAAGCTGGTAAGTTCACATATTAGTTGAATGAAAATGTGCAATGTTATAATCTTTTTTCTTTTAATAGGTGGTGTTGACTGCCTTTTTGGCTGTGGCTTCAGCCCACGTGATCCCCGCCTCCACGGTTCCCTTGGCTGAAGTGCGCACTTCCGTTGCTGCTGTACACACACCCGCTGTTGCCGCCGTTCATGCTGCCCCTGCTGTCGCCACCGTCCATGCTGCCCCTGCTGTAGCTGCTGTCCACACTGCCGCCGTCGCTGCTCCTGCAGTGGCTGCTGTTGAGACTGCTGTGCCAGCTGTAGCTCTGACCCGCACTTCAGTTGCTACTCCCGCCGTCGCCACAACTTACACCAAGAACGTACACTATGAAGCTCGCCCAGTTGTGACTGGCTACTCCTCTGAGATCTACAAGCCAAACCTTGGCGCCCTCGCCACCCCTTTGAACACCGTTACCCAAGCTCGTGTTGCTGCTCCAGCCCGCACCGTTGCCACTGTCCACCCTCATGTCACTCAAGTACAGCCTGAACTTCATGTTCAACGCGTGCCCGTTGATGTCCCAGTAGCTCAACCCGTTGTCTCTGAAGTTGAGGTCCGTACTCCCGCTGTTGCTGCTGTCCATGCCGCTCCAGCCGTGGCTACTGTAGCTGCCGTTCGCACTGCTGCAGTCGCTGCTCCTGCTGTAGCTACTTACCATTCTGCCCCAGCTGTAGCTGCTGTCCATGCTGCTCCAGCTGTAGCTACTTATCATTCTGCCCCAGCTGTAGCTGCTGTCCATGCTGCTCCAGCTGTAGCTACTTATCATTCTGCCCCAGCTGTAGCTGCTGTCCATGCTGCTCCAGCTGTAGCTGCTTACCATTCTGCCCCAGCTGTGGCTTCAGTTCACTCTGCTGCATACGCCGCCCCCGCAGTTGCTGTTAACTCTTGGGCCGCCCCAGCTGCCGTCCAAACTTACCATAGTGCCTCAATCCATGGTGCTGCAGTCCATGGGGCTGCCGTTCACTCCGTCTGGTAAACCCTCCTCTCCCTTTCCTTTCCTTTACGCCTCTTGAATCTAAATTGTATGGATATGTGTTTTTGATAAATAAAATAATTTATTGAAGAAAATTTTTATTTATTTTTATTAAAATATATTTCCTAAATAAATTTATTTATCACAATATTTTAATAATCAAATCTACATATAAGTAGCCTTAAATCTTATCTTAAATAATCTTAATTAAAAAAAAAATGAAAACTATTGTATTAAGAGCATTAAAGTCTCCTGGTTAAAGAAGAAAACTCGATGATAATTAATACATAATAGAATAACCTTGAGCGCCGTTAGATCAATTCAAAGAAGATCCTGATTAGGGCAATAACATAGAATCTCATTAAAAATACGAACTGTATTAATGACAGCTCTTATTATATGACATAATACACGAGCAATGGCGAAGGTCATGAACATGAGTAAATAAGAAACGAGTTAAGGTTCCTGTTTCGCCAGAAGCAAGGCCGATACACTTTTTTTTTATAATTTCGTCGTGGGCCGGCCGCCAAAATATCAACCACATTATAACATGATTAGGTTTAAAGAAGAAAAACTTCCTTGAATAAAAAAGATAAAATTCTTCCGTCCAGAGCAGAGCCTTTGATAATATTTTGTAAAATAAACCTCTTAATTAAAAATAATTAACTCCATCTTCATGCCCGAAAAAAGATTTGCATAAATTTGCTTTTAGCTTTTGGGGAAGTCAATCTTGACACAAATCAGAGAGAAACGAAGGAGCTCAAAGGACGTAACGATCCCATCAATTCTAAAAAAAATAATAAAAGTGTAAAATGGCTGTTATTTATTAATCTCAAGGAAGTTGGATCCGCAGCCAGGAGAATAAAAAACTATTTCTTTTGGTCGACGTTTCGGACGCCAATCGCGTCCTTCTTCGGGACCAAAGATTGTTAAAAAATACAAAAATATTAACAAAAAAAATGAATATTAAATCGACCACAGAGGCAAAAACTCGCTGTTTAATAGAAATTAAACAGAGGTTCTCTTTTCGTTCTAAGCGATAAACATTTATTTAAATTATATAGGATACCAATTAATTTATAATATCTCAGATTCTCAACGAAAATGATAAAAAATTAATTTAACAGATAGGAGTTGGAAAGAATAAAACCAGCGTTGTCGAACACCTTTATACTTTTATTCAAGCAGACGTTTCGGTAACCATAACGGTTGCCATCCTCAGTGCTAATGAAAGTTTTTCAAAAGTGTTCCTGTCATATATAATAAGGTTGTATGGTATAGGAAGCATCAGCCTGGAGCGCTCGGCAAGTGGCTCGGCTGATGCTTCCTATACCATACAACCTTATTATATATGACAGGAACACTTGAAAAACTTTCATTAGCACTGAGGATGGCAACCGTTATGGTTACCGAAACGTCTGCTTGAATAAAAGTATAAAGGTGTTCGACAACGCTGGTTTTATTCTTTCCAACTCCTATCTCGCATACCCAGCATACAACTTAATTTAATTTAACAGAGTCTAAATGGCTTCAGATGCCATATATTAACTACCAGTTAGTTTAAATAAATGGTAGGATAGGTTCAGAAGAGCAAAGAATTAAAAAATAAATAGATAGTACTTTACGCATATTTCGTATGTGAGAAAGTAAAGACTTAATGCTAATTACATTTTTTTATATATCTCTAAAAATCGGGAATAGGGAATCGGGTCGACAAAAAAAATCTTGTCTGATGGGCAATTAAAGATAAATATTTATTAATTAAAACTTAATTTATATGAAAAGTGTTTATTTAGGAGCACCTGCATTGAGGGTGACTCGTCTGGTAGGTATTATAGGGTGTATCTCACTCAATTCGGGAGTGGGGGGGTTCAGGGCCACCCCACGACCTTGCCACACCCTTTAGGTCCTCGGGCGCCTTCCTAGAGCATCCATGCTCTTATAAATAACATTAAATGCGATAAATGATAGGGGGAAAGACCGGTTTCAGCAAATATTAAAAACCTCCATCTGATGCATCTATCCATTTTCAATGAACAAGAAACTAAACTAATTAAATGTGTTTACTATCATCAACAGTTTTTTTAAATATTCTAATCTCTTAAAGAATAGATGGAGGAAAAACAAGAGATGACTAACTTTTGCCTACATCAGATTATTAAATAGCGGACCTCCTATAGCGGTTCCTTCTATAATTTCCTAATTGAACTACGAAAGTAAAAGACTTAGGCCTATATTTTATGATTAAGAACCAAGGGCGGATCCAGAGGTGTTTCTCGGGGGGGGGGGGAGTAACATGGTTTGACTCGTCGCACAGCACACTATTTTTTCTTAATTTCGGTAATTTAAAGGCGCATTCTGTACTTGTTTGCCAGAATATAAATACAAATCAAATTTTCAAGTATTAATTTTTAAAATTTTACATTCAAAATCAATTTTTTTCGAAAAAAAGTATTTTTTTCAAATCTCGGGGGGGGGGGGTAATTACCCCCTTTACTCCCTTGTATCCGCCCTTGTTAAGAACTTGTTATTAAACATTACTTTTTTCAAGACTTTTATTGTTGCAATCTCACTTATTGTTCGGCTATCCGATAGGATTTATAAGCTTATTAGGAAATTATAGGTATTAAATAAATTTTTTTTTTCCAATTAATGATTTTTGAAGAGGATGCGGGGTTTTATTTTTTCGTGTTATCCATTTCTCAAATTTAAAATCATACACCAGTATGTGAGAAAAGTCAGATTAAAGTTTTTTTTTAAAGTAATTATTCAATTTTCAAAAATGTAGGCTACTGGAATAATTATCAAGAATTAAATGTTAATTTTAGCTCCAGACTACAGACGATTTTTGTATACCTTTAATTTAAATAAAATATCTAACAATAATTGTATCTCCACTGCTTTCTGCCCAAAAATCAATCCCTAAAATAATCTTTGTTATGCGGACTTTGGAACGGAATAACTTATATATAAAGTATTAGTTTCTGATACTAGAGGTCAAGGTTATTTCAAAATTTATTTCAAATGAATCGACTACCAATCAATTAACATAAATAGGGACGGGATCTAAATGATCTCAGGCCTCGAAAAAGATCTTAAACAATTTTTAAAAAAAAATCGTAGATGCAAGAATCCCCAAATGTTTATTTTAAAGACACCTGTCTCATAAAATTAGACTCAAGGTTTTTCAGAATATAATAATAATAAAATGCTCTTATGTTCCTTCAAAATGATCAATAATAATGAATGGAAAAAGATCAAGGTTCAAAAGAGTCAACTAAAAAGAAATAGAAGGAAAAAGAGAGAAAATCGAATGATCATTTTGACAATGTTTAAGAATATGAGAAGATATCTACAATTTTGTCAATTATTAAAAACTTCTAACTTCAAAATTTACATCTTTACATCTAAAACCTCTTCATCTAAATATTGCTGTATCTAACGATATAACAACTAGCTTACTACATAACAAAAAAAAAATGGGTTTTCTTAAATAGAAATTGGATAGGTAAAAAATTTGTGAGTATATTAATTTTACTGTTCGTTTATCAAGAGACCATTAAGGCCCCGGGAGTCGAACTCAAAATCTCAAACCTACCTATGAATTTGGGGTACTTCCAAAGACGAAGATCCTGATAGTGGAAACGCGCCTTATGATAGGCAACCTAGATAACCCACTCATAAATCGATTAACAACAAATAAATGAAAAAGCCCTTAAGTAAAGTTAATGATTTAGGAACTAATTTCTCCAACCTCTAATATACTTATCAAAGAAAAATTAATATTTTTTATATACTAAATCAAACAGCCGAAAAAGTTGAGATACATTTTTTTCACGGTTTAAAACGTGATATAGCTAATATATAATTTCTTATTAATTAAATATTTTTTTTATTTTTAAAAGTTTCAGTAGTTAATTGCCGGAATTTTGTTTTAGCGGGTTTCAGGTAAAAATAACTGAAGGTAAAAAGGGGCAAAGTACATATAAAATTCAAAACTACGAAATTTCATTTTTTAGTGATAAAAAAAATAATAAAATTTGATTTTTCTGGCCTGTCTTTTTCGCTTTATTTGACATATTTAATAATATTATAGTCTATATTATTAACAATAGATATCAATTTGTATTGAAACATTATTATAATAAGATAGGAGAATAAGCATGAACAAAAATTCCCCATTTCGTGACCTTTGACGGATTGAAGTTTTTATAGAGAAAATTTTTGCCATACACGCCCCCAATTAAAATGCAAATGTTGTTAGCAGAGTCTTTTGAAAGAGAGAAAAAAGAAGCTGGAGACATTTGTCACCAGAGGTCACAAGATCACGCAGACCTTGGGGGTGTCCAAATAAAGTCTGAAAGAAATTCGAGGTCAGCCCTAGGAGGATTCCGTTGTAGAAAAATATATTGTGACTAAAAAAATTTGAATATTCTTGAAATAAAACAAATTTTTATTATGATCTTTATATTAAATTTTTTGATAATTAGAATAATCAAAAAGCGCATAAATTATTTATATCATTTTACCAGTGGTACTTAATAGGGTACAATACCCTCGGAATGAGTTTAGGTTTCAGTTGAATTTGCACAGATGGTATCCATTTCGATCCTGGATTACTTTATAAAGTCTTGCAAGGTCGTCTGGATTTGGAGCATCGAACGGAACGCGTCCCGTCGTCTCTTTTCGATATATATATATATATATATATATTTATCTCAACCTTATCTGAATTAAGTGAGCTGAGGATTCCCACTCAAGAGGGGAATCCTCGCAAATTAATTTAATTTAGTTTAGAAAATTTAAATATGACTTACAATAATACTTGATAAACAATTTTATTAAAGGGCTATACACAGGACTGTAGTCGAAAAGGTTTATGAGGGGAGGGGAAAGTTTCAACAATCCGGGATTTCGTCTCCCCCCTATCTCAATTCATTTTTAAAGAAAATATTTTTTTATAATTTCTAATAGCTATCACTATATTTCTCTGTTTTTATTTATTTATTTATTTATTTTTGAGAGAGGAGAATTTTGAGGTTGGGGAGGTTGTTTGGACCCTTAATACCCCTGTCAACATGTATAATAAATATTTGAATGGACACACCACCCAAGATGATAATTTTAAATAACATGGATATTCTGCTAGCTTTATACTCGTCATTTGCGACAAGTGAAGTTATTTTATTTGAGAGACCTCCATCAGAGTCGGATGGCAGTTGATTTATTGGAAACTAACAAAGGCTAAAAATACGGTATAAGCTATAAGAAAAATTAAATTTTTTGTCATTTCGCATTTGAATTACTCTTTTATCTTAAATTATTTAAAAAGATTTGTAGCCCTTGTAATAAATATATTATAAAGTCTTATAAAATTGAAGACAGGTAGTAAATTTTTGTTAGAAATGATTAGAATATATTAATCATGACCAAGGGCGGATCCAGAGGTGTTTTTCGGGGGGAGGGGGTAATCTGGTGTGACTCGTCGCACAGCACACTATTTTTTTTTTAATTTCGGTAATTTAAAAGCACATTCTGTATTTGTTTGCCAGAATATAAATACACATCAAATTTTTAAGTATTAATTTTAAAAATTTTACATTAAAAATAAATTTTTTTTGCAAAAAAAGGTATTTTTTTCGAATCTCGGGGGGGGGTAATTACCCCAAGATCAAGGGCGGATACAAGGGGGGCCCCTTGTATCCGCCCTTGATCTTGACTTTTATTTATAATTTTCAAAGTTTTTTTTTTCATCTAAATGATTTAAATATACTACATACTCTATAAAGTAATTAACTCTAAGAACCTGACAAAAAATATACCAAGGTTAAGATTTTTTTTTTATTTAATCAGCTACAAAATATTTTCCAGAAACCAGCATTCTACAGTCCTTATATATGAAGGGGATAGACTAATTTTTCATAAAAAACGTCAATGGAAAATGGAAAATTGACCAAAAAAAAACTGAAAAAGTACATCAGTAAACTACTAGTGCTTTTTGGCCGATTTTGATTAAAAGCTTATTTTCTCGCCTCAGGGAGGTGACTAACTTAAATATAAAATTTCAATCTCCTAGCTGAATTCCTTCATGCTTTAAATTGACACACACACACAGACAGACAGCGAAAACAACTTTTTTGGATTCAGGGGACCTCAAAACGTGTATATCCATCAAAATCCCAACATCGAATTTTTGTCATAAATCCAATAGTTTCTATATATATATTAGGCTATATATGTATAGATAAGAGAAGGTGATAATAAAAGAAAATTCCCGGGGAGAGGTCATGGATTTTAGAATTTATGAGAGTTAATAAAATAATTATTTAAAAAAAAAAATCATTAGGGAAAACAATAGGTATTTTTTTGTTTTGGAGAAGGCTTTGGTGGGGGGGGGGGCCCGGTCCCCCAGAGTAGATTTAGGCATTAAAGGGCTTTAAGGGCTCGCATTTTCGGAATTTTTGCAACTTTAAAAAACTAATATATAATATAAATAGTTTTTCAAATTTTTATGTAAACTTTTCAGTGCTCTACTCAAAGATTGAAGACGCCGCGTACTCAATCTGGATCTCAATCTTTTTTGTATAAGGGAAGAGCTCTCTGTGCGTTATTTTTTCCAATTCTATTCTATGTGTGCTTTCTAACAATCTTTGGTCCCGAGGAAGGACGCGATTGGCGTCCGAAACGTCGACCGAAAGAAACTAAATAGTTTTTTTTATTTTCCTGGCTGCAAATCCGTTTCCTTAAGATTAATAAATAACAGCCATTCTACACTTTTATTTCTACTTCATATTACCGGTATTAATAGTTAATAATACATTATAAAATTTTTTTTTTGAGAATTTGATTTTAGATTTTGTGGAGCGAGTCTGAAGGATGGCTACTATCTTTGGGCGTGACGTGCAAAACCGGGATCCGGAAATGTGCTAGTCAGCTATTGGTTGCCCGAAAAAAAGCGACCAGGACGGCAAGCAACCTTGGCCTCTGCTTACGAGCCACCTCCTTGATCTTGTCCCTGCTGGGACATGCACCCGATACTTTCACTCCCGAGGATGCAACACCATGCAATTGAAGTCCTTACGATTAACATTAACTTCGCCAAAACAAACAATTATTGATTCTTCTCTTTATCTCCTTTTCTATATATAATATATAGTCTACCAAATCATGGCCGTAGCCAGACATCTTAGGGGGGCCAACCCCTCGTTAGAGTTGCAATTAACATATATAATACAATTAATATATACATAGATTATTAATTATTTCTTTAAATAAAAAAAAAAATTAAATTAATGTAGTGGATTGGGGCGTAAAAAAATTCTCAATGGGTTTGTTTTTTTTTTAATTTTTAGGACAAGCCAGGGGGAAAAGGTCCCCCCCCCCCTGCTTCTCCCTGGCTACCCCCATGTACCAAATAAAAATAAATCATGGTTAAAAGTAAAAATTTTAAAAAACTCCATTTTTCTCAAGGATGTTATGATCCGATATAAGTCTTGATTTTTTTCCTAGAAGCTACCATCAGCCCCCAAAACATATCCAAAATTCAAATCAATCGATTCAGCTGTTCCTGAGAAAAAAATTTAGGTACTACAAAGAAAGAAGATAAAAATAAATTAAATTCTGATTAAAAAATGAAATTTGAATACTTTCTAATTAAAATAGCGTAACTATAACTCACTATAAGATTTTATGAATTTGCTCTTTGTAGCTTTTTGATTTTAAATTGCGTTTTACGTAATAGAACTTTTCGAGGCACTTTGGTGTAAAAATGAACAAGTTCGTTGTGAAATTGGGAGATTTCATTTTGTATCCAAGAGATATGAATTATCAATTGTAACTGAGCAACATTATTCTCTGAGACACTTATAATTATTACAATAGTTTAAAAAATAGCGCTGGGCTCACTTCTTTTTCTAGAAGACCCAGGCTAATCGACAAAAATTTATAAGCCGAAGGGAAATTGCTGTTAATGTTACGGGATGAATGGAAGAAAACAAGTAAGGGTGCAGCAAATAAAGAGAGCCTTTGGATGCCAAATGCCGAAAAGGAGACGTTTCTGGCAAAATTTTATTTGTCCATCTTCAGTTCTTGAAGGTTTATAATTTAATTAGACACAAAGTGGCCATTGTTGTTGCGCCACTGTGCATATGTATATTTTTTTTTTTTTTTTTAACGGGCCAGTGCTTAATTCTGCATGATAGTCTATTAGAAAATTTATTAATTTATGTCACTTTGGAAAATTATTCCTGGACGAAAAACAAGAATTTTATATCTACAAGATAAAATGATGTGAGAGTGATCCATCAAGGCTGGAGTACTATTCTCAGGTCATTCCTTGTTTACTTATTTGATGCGATATTAGCTATCAATTTATTTGAACAAATAAATACGAGGTCTAAATGACCTCAGATGCTTAAAAATATTTAATTTTTTTTTTTTTAATTAACGCTTTGTTCCACGGATAACCAAGCTGATCTACATGACCTGTATGTACACCCACCCTTGACTGAAACTAGGGTTTTTAGTAAGATGATCGTCGTCGTCTGATCGGAGGTCCGCCCTTGATGAGGTTCACTCAAGGCTAACGACACGCCCAGCTCTGGACCAGGGTATAAAACGTCTCTTAGAGGCTGGGTCTTGTATTCATTCGTTCTTTACAAGTCGAAAGAAACATACAAAACAAGCCATGTACAAACTGGTGAGTTGAATTGTAATGGAAAAAAATAAATAAAGGAGATATTTGAATTTTAGTTTAATTCTGATTTTCATGTTTAGGTCGTCCTCGCCTGCCTTTTGGCCGTGGCTGCTGCTGAACCTCAACCCGGTGTAATCGCCGCTGCCCCCTTAGCTTATGCCGCCCATCATACCGTTGTGGCTGCTCCCGCTGTTGCTCCTGTAGCCTATGCTGCAGCCCCCGCAGTTGTTGCCGCCCCCGCTGCCTACGCCACCGGATACCACGTCACTTATCACGCCGAGCCCGTTGAACAGCACGGCTATAAAATCGCATATTAAAATCCTATCCTCTCCCTAATTAATAAATCCTTTTTCCTCTCTTAAATTATTTCCTCCTCAAACCTCCCAAATTTTCTCTGCTCTGTCAAACAACATCATGAATAGAGACAAATAAAAAGACTCAAGCACCTATAAAGTGTTTTATTTAAATAAATCTTTCACCTAATGGGATGCAAAACAATAGAAATGGAATTAAGACAAATATTTAAAAAAAAAAAAATTATTGAAAACAAAATATTAAAACCAAAAATCTAAATATCCAAATAGTTAAATGTATAAAAAAGTAAAAATAAAATAAGTACCTATATAAGTACCTAAGTCCTAAAATGCCGAAAAGACATAAAATAATACAAAGGCCTCAAATAAATTTAAAAAGAAAAGAAATTACTTCCTTACTAAAAGTAATAGTTCGAAAATATTCTATGAAGCTCTCTGGAAACCAAATCATTGTCAATTCTTTTTTTATCAAAAATATGAAACAACAATTTTAAAAAATTAATTGGAAAAGATTGATTGCAATCGTCGGCAGTAAAATAAAGAGGCACTAAAATTCTTTAGCAAGAAAAAACAAATTGGGCCCTGAGTTAGACTTCTTTGGAAACCGAAAATTCAGACAAATTAATATTTCCAAAAAAATAAAAATAAATAGTCTTTCAATTGTTAGTCTTCAAACTCTTAATTTTCAAATTTCTCGAATCTTAAAAAAATTATTTTACTTCTTGGAGAGAAGAAAAACGATGTGTACTATTCCAGTGGCGGTCCCAGCGGGAGACGCGAAATTTGTACTGTAGGAGATGGAGACAGAGGCGTATACAAAAAGGGGGGAGGTAACGGAGAAAATAATGGTTAGTTTCGGATTCAAATTAGCATAAAAAAAAATTCTGTAAGACTAAAATTATAATATTAATTTGTTTTTCTCCTTTAACCCTAGCCTCTACTATTGTATATACCAGCTATTCTCAACCGCAGGTCCGGCGGACCACCAGTGGTCCACGGAGATATTTTACTGGTTCGCGGACAATTTTATTTATTTAATAAAGTTGAACCCCTGAATGGCCTCAGTTTTACAAATTTTACTAGTCCACGGGCCAAAAAAGGTTGAGATTGTATATACCACTATAATTTCAGAACACTTGATTTAAATTTAGAAATAATTTTTTTTTTAATCATTCAATTTTTTAAGGGCAAAATCCTATATACAATTTTCTTGATATATTATTATATAATAGAAGGTTTTTGTCTGTCAATTTAATCGTTTCGGCCTTTCATTTTTCTGAATAGTTGACCTTTAAAACAAAAATTCTCTTTGTCTAAATCAAGTCAAGAGAAAATTCCTAAAACAAAAAGAAGTTAAACTAGCAGAGGAATGGATTCGTTCTTTTAGAATTATATCATCGATAGAAATTTATAAGAAACAAGATCCTTAAGGATAGACAAAGAGATGAGAAAAGCAAAAACAATATGCCATCTTATTTGAATAAAATGCTTTCTTCTTCTGAGTGCAGTGCCCCCCCCCCCCCCCAAATGGGCATTTGCACCCCAAGGGCTCTGATTTTTATAAAATTTTATATTATTCTAAATAAAATATTTCAAAATATATCTACGAGTATATAAACTGTACAAAATAAACAATTAATTTAATTAAATATCTTTTTGCCAAATTTGAGTACCTATTTGTAAGTAAATTTTAAGAAAAAAAATGTTTGCTCCTCCCCCCTCCACCAAGAAAAAGTTGAAATGGCGCCACTGTCTGAGTGATCAAGAAGGAAAACTCTGTCGATCTATAGGCCAATATTCTATAATATATTTTCCAATGAGCCACATATAAATATTTTTATTAATTGTCTGAAAAATACCGCCACATAAATAAAATAAAGACGAAGGTCCGCCGCAGGCATGCGACGTGACTAGTTGTCAGGTAATAAATTATGAAAAAAATACACAACACGTGACTTTATTAACACGGGTAGTATTGTTATATATTATATAAAAAAGATACGCGATTTTGCTTTTTATTTGCCACGGGCAAGGTTTGGATTCGACTTTTTCATTGTCAAGTTCAATTGGACTTTCAAGAACACATTGAAAACGATTTTCTCATATTTGGATTTATTATTCTGTTTTTAATTAACCATATTTAAAATTATAACTCACTTGTCAGCCTCTAATATGAAAAACTGCAACTAAAGAGAAGATAAGTTAATGTTGCTGCCTAACCTTGTTTTCTAGTGCACATATATTGTAAATAAGTGCGTGATGCCGGTCGAAATATCTACTAATTAAAGATGAACTGAGAGGAGTCCATCAAATGCTGCCTTTCATTCTCTGGTCCCTTCCTTATACATGAGATCCAGCAAAAAACTTCTAATTGTAATTTATTTTAATTTATTGTGTTTAAGAATTATCTTTCTTTTATCTACCTGTATCTATGGGGCATTCCACGCTAAATCATACTATTTGAAAAATTTTAATTTTTGATTAAATAGGAGAAATGTTTGCGTATTTGTTTGTGTATTTATTTCAATTGGATTGGTAGACAGTCAAGGGCGGATACAAGGGGGGGGGGTAAAGGGTGGTAATTACCCCCCCCCCCCCGAGATTTGAAAAAATACCTTTTTTTCGCAAAAAAATTTATTTTTAATGTAAAATTTTAAAAATTAATACTTAAAAATTTGATTTGTATTTATATTCTGACAAACAAGTACAGAATGAGCCTTTAAATTACCGAAATTAAGAAAAAATAGTGTGCTGTGCGACGAATCACACCACATTATCCCCCCTCCCCGAGAAACACCTCTGGATCCGCCCTTGTAGTCAGTTCAATTGAAATTTCATGACAGTTTCCTATATATGCAGTTGGCATTGTACAATATTTCTCTACCGAGAGAATTGAAGTGAAAAATCTTTAAAGAAACTGTATTTATTTCATTTGGATTGGTCAGTACAATTGAAATATATTTTTGCCCCAAGGGACGGGATGCGATTCCTTGGCCTTTAGTATGAGTAGCCAATGCTCTACCTCTGAGCCATAGGTCGAAAAAGGACTTTTTGTATTTATTTAAGGTCTTTTTCGACGTCTTAGGCCATTTTGACCCCTATTCCTATTTATGATTGGTATCCAATTGAATAAATTTTGTCGCCTGTGATGCGAACCCTCGCTCTTTATCACAAGAAGCTAATGTTTTACCTCTGAACCATAGGTCAAGAGTCAAATTAAAAAAAAAAAAAAAAAAAACTATCTTGGTAGCTGTTAGTATGAGGTAGCTGGTAGTATGAGTAGCCAATGCTCTACCTCTGAGCCATAGGTCGAAAAAGGACTTTTTGTATTTATTTAAGGTCTTTTTCGACGTCTTAGGCCATTTTGACCCCTATTCCTATTTATGATTGGTATCCAATTCAATAAATTTTGTCGCCTGTGATGCGAACCCTCGCTCTTTATCACAAGAAGCTAATGTTTTACCATAGGTCAAGAGTCAAATTAAAAAAAAAAAAAAAAAAAAAAAAACTATCTTGGTAGCTGTTGCTCTACTGTTGCCAGGCCCCCGGTCACATAATTGTTAAATAGAAAAGATAGGCGAGAGAGTTGCCATGGTAACAATTTTTAAAAATTCGATTAAAAATTTCCTTCGTGTGTTCTGGTGTAGCCGAAAACAAAATATGTTGACTAAAATATTTTGTGTGGCATCAAAGAGACAGCACACAATTTCCGAATACGAAAGATAACAAAAGTTGTGTGATATGAGATTATCCCTCCAAATTTTTTAATATTTAAGATACTTTAATGAACCTCTGATGCATTACCTTGATTGATTGAAGCATTTGGCGAAAATTTTCCAAATAAGCACTATCACAAATTCACTTATAAAAATGATCACTATATAATAAATTCACACTCTCATAACACAAGTGTTTGATGATTCTCAAACAACCAATCAGAAGTCTTGCTTGAGATTTGCCAAAATTAGATTTTATGACAATCAACAAAGAGAGAATATCGCAGCTAATTTAATTCGTATGCATATTCATACAAATTTCTTTAAATAAAAATAACAATCCAGCAGGCTATTATTTCATATAAAACGGTAAATGGCATTGGAAAAGTAAATTTAACAATTAGATTGATAAAATTTAATAATAAAAGTTTATTGACTTTATTCCTTGGACTTTATTTAGTCTACAAGAAATTCATTCGTGCAAATTTCACCTTGTTTTTAACTTAAAATTTAAATTTCCCGCATTGCTATAACTTATTTCCATCATTTTTATTTCATTAATCTTTATTGAACAAAGCATTTTATATAATATAATAATAAAAAAGCTAAATAATAGTTTGTTCACTTGCGTTTTCTTTTACCTTTTTTTTATATTTTTTTTTTACAATTATATTTTTTTGTTGGCACCTGGGAACTTCCTGGCTACTGATTTCTGCTGATTTCACACATATTTAAAAAAAAACCAAACGTCAAACAAATCATAACTAAATCAATGAAATAAAATAAAAGATAATTATTCCTGTGATAATTTTATAAAAAAATTTTTTTTTTTTTCAAAATATTTTTTATTCTCGATATTTTTAAAAGACTACTTATTGAGAGTACAAATAAAATTTCTTGTTAAAAAAATGTCTGGAGATGAAAAAGATAAGAATTTTAAAATACAGGTATTATTATTTTAATTTGTATTTGTATTTTTCAAACTTATTTACAATAATATTTCATATTTTATTAATTTTTCACAAAAATTTCTTTTATTTTAGCTACCATTTGGACCTCCTTCGGTTTTACCAAATGTCACAAAACAATTGACAGATTATGTCCTTGGTCTTGATAATTTACCAATTCATAATTTTGAATTTTCTCAGCAATATTGGCCGCGAGAAATTAATACATCTAATCTTTTTAATATAAGTAATGCACCTTTGGCAACAAAGCTAAAAGTTAGTATAAAACATATCCCTTTTAAAATCTAATAATTCAGTCAATTCTCTTGAAAAAATCATTTATAATATTAAATATTAACTCTGAAATAAACATATATACAGTATATACACATATATATATATACCATTCAAAAGAAGAGGCAGGGAGCAGGTAGAAGAATAAAATATAAAGAAAGAAAATTCAAACTAAACACAAACTCTTATCACACACAACCTAACTCTTTCTAGTTCTCAGAGACAAATCCCAAACCTCTAAGATATCCTCTGGCTAAATCTGGGTGCCAGCAAGACCCAGAAAACTACCGCCACCATTACTTCCTAATCACATACTCTTAAAAATGAAAACGATAGCCGAAACGTCAATTAAATCTTAACAACCAACTGGACCCAACTCAAGAAAATTGATCTTCCCATACCCAGTCGCTGAAGCTTTCCGAAACATATATAAATTATATTTATGGAATGGAAAAGAGCAAGTACAGGTGCAGCAAATAAAGAGAGCCTTTGGATGCCAAATGCCGAAAAGGAGACGCTTTGGTCAAAATTCTTTCGTCCATCCTCAGTCCTCGCTGGCTTATACACCAATTAGACACAGAGTTGTCATTGTTGTCGCAGCGTCTCCTTTTCGGCATTTGGCATCCAAAGGCTCTCTTTATTTGCTGCGCCCGTACTTGCTCTTTTCCATTCCATAACATCAACAGCAACTTCTCTTCAACTTATTAATTATATTTATATTGTTCTTGACTTATTAACCAATCTTTTAATTGTAGTAAGGAAGAAAGAAAAGAGCTGCAATCGCTCTTTTCTTTCTTCCTTACTACAATATCTACTCAGCTATCCACCTCACTCTAATCTTTTAATTATTTTAGGTTGAAAGAGATCCTACAACAGGGAAACTTCTTCAATTCCACGAGGTTCCTGTTACAAATTTAGGAAATAATGCAAAAAATTCAATGTCGCTCAATAGGGCTCCTGGACTACTGACAGAAGGAATTCGAGGAAGTCCTTCAAATTATCCATTTTGGCCAGGCGGTTTTCCAGATTTAAAAGAAAATTCTGCACAAGACAATGAGGATAAAAATTTAGATTTTGAAAATGGTAAGTAAAAACTAAAAATATTAAAAATTAGATTAATTATATTAAAATTGAGAATGTTCGTATAATATTCTTAAATATCAATTTTTCTTAAAATCTGGACAAATAGTTTTTAACAAAACCCTCGTTAAAAAAATGAATAATACTAAGCTACAGTGAAAATATAATTTTAATAAAGTTTAGTTTTTTAATTTTCAGATTTATTAGTAGTTCCACCCGGATTTAGTAAAGGGGTCGACTTCTTAGCTGATGGATCAACCCCAATTTCTCCAAATGTTGTATTTGAAAATAAATCATCCGATTTAAAAGAAAACTCAAAATCTTCAGAATCTCCACCAGTTGTAAATTTAATGAATGTTTTGCAAGAAGAACAAGCTGTAATGAATATCTGGAAAGATAGCCCAGAACTCGAAAAAGATAAAGAAGAGAATAAAGAAAACATCGAAACTAAGTTAGAACTGGATGATGATATTAATTTGAATATTTCCAAGGTAAAAAAAAAATAAGTTATAAGATTATTTTAAGAAAACTAATTATTAATTAATTATTTTAGATGGACAACATTCCGGTATTAAATATCACAAATCCTCCAAAAAGAAGACAAATTTTTGAATGGGCAGAGGAAGTTGATATTTCAAATCCCATACACAATTTTAAAGATTTAGTGCCAGATCCAGCTTATACCTGGCCTTTTGAATTGGATACTTTTCAAAAACAGGTATTATAAATTTTTTACCCTTCTAAATATTTATGGACATTATTAATTTGAACATATAATATTTTACTTATAAGTAAAGTTGGAAGAGATGAATCGATTCCCCATCCCCAAGCCTCCTGGTCCACTCTATTTTCTTTTATTGATCATAGTTTCAAAAAGTTCAAATGAAATTTTTAAATTCGTTTTTTTATTAAATTTTTCAAATTTTTTCAATAAATTTCAGAAAAAATTTATCATTTTAAACTTTTTCCAGGCAATAATAAAATTAGAATCTGGAGATAACGTCTTTGTTGCTGCACACACTTCAGCTGGTAAGACTGTCGTCGCCGAATATGCTATCGCTCTCTCTTGTAAACATCTTACAAGGTATATTCGCATGATTAATCATATTTAATGAGAATATTTGTTTAAAATATATATATTTTTTTTTTTTAAGAACAATTTATACATCACCAATAAAGGCTTTATCAAACCAAAAATTTCGAGATTTTAAAGAAACATTTAAAACAATTTTGAAAGAGCCAGAAAAAGAAGTTGGACTTATTACTGGAGATTATCAAATCAACCAGAATGGAGCTTGTCTTATTATGACTACTGAGATTTTACTTTCAATGCTTTATTGTGGAAGTCCTATAATTCCTGATTTGGAATTTGTAATCTTTGATGAAGTTCATTATATTAATGATTCCGAAGTAAGCATTTATTATTAAATTTAATCATGACAAATATATGAATTAGATAAATAAGAATATTAATATTTTTAGTTTTGTTAGGCTATATTTATCACGAATGTGTTTATTAAAGCTTTTGTGGTTTGAATTATTATTATTAGGGGAATATTTAATTATAGAACACATTTTTGTATTAATTATTTGTTAAAAATATAAATACTGCACAACGTTACGATTGTTATTGATTATTCTGCAGCCGTTATCAAGTACTGTGCATTTGCTCCGACTAAGTGAATTGAATCATTGTACAGTATTTATATTTTTAATAAATAATTAATAATCAAAAATGTGGTCTATAATAATTTTTAATTTTATTTTGTTATTTTTATTTTTTAGCGTGGCCATGTCTGGGAAGAAGTTTTAATTTTACTACCAGATCATGTTAAAATTGTAATGTTAAGTGCCACTGTACCAAATACACTTGAATTTGCCAACTGGGTTGGCCAAACTAAAAGAAAAAAGATGTATGTTATTACCACTCCTAAAAGGCCTGTCCCCCTTGAACATTACCTATTTGTTGGAACTGTAGGAAAACACAAACAACAACGTTTTTTAATTTTGGATGCTAATGGACGATTTAATGTTCAAGGGTAAAAAAAAAATAAAATGAAATGTTAAATTAAATAATTCATTGAATAATTATACCAAATATTAATTTGCAGATATAATGAAGCTAGAATGTTAATAGAAGGCCAAGACAAGGACAAAGATAAAGATAAATCAAAAACTCAACGTCATTTTGGCCCTAAAGGGCCTAATGATAAAATGTTTGCAAAACAAGAAAAAACTTTATGGATTGATTTTATTGATCATCTTCGAAAAGAAGAACGCCTTCCAGTAGTTGCTTTTACTCTCTCTAGGAGGAGATGTGATCATAATGCTTCTGTTCTAAGTTCTATTGATTTTACAACAGCTAAAGAAAAAAGTTCAATTCATCATTTTTATGAAACTTGTATTCAACGTCTCAAAGAAGCTGATCAATTAATACCTCAGGTAATTTTTTATCTCCTTTAAAATAAGCCAAATAGAAGATATAACATGTCCTTCAGTTCATATCACTAATCAATAATAGCTGGGACAGGTAGTCCTGTTCTTTGTATGGGTGTCTTTTCCTTCCTCTTTTCAACAGGCGTCAGACCGTGAGACGGACCGGCCTGTTCTATCCTTGGTCACAAAAACGCATAGGGTTGGAAGGGCAAAGTAAGGTCCGCCGTGCCCGCAACCCGGGAGGACAGAAGAAGAAGTAACTATAACTTTTCTTATTTTGTTCATACTAAATTCTGTCCTAGTTTATTTTATTGTTATGATATTTCGACCCTGCTATAAAAGTTTGATCCCAATTCGTCCATTTGTCTTCCTTTTGTTTCAGATAGGTCATGGCCGCTCCATTAGAAGTTTGCACCAAAGAGGAACAACGAGCAGTGATCCGGTTTTTGTGGTCGGAAGATGTATCACCGGCCAAAATCCATCAAAAACTTTCGGCATAATACAGTGTCTTGCCAAAGCTGATGAATGGAATGATTACGCGTTATTGTTAAGTGTTAATTTTTCAATCCATTCGTAGACACTCCGCTGAGGCAAGGCACTGTTCCCGTATTGTATCGAAAGTCTGATGGATTTTGGTCCCTGATACACCTTCGGACCACAAAAACCGAATCACTACTCGTTATTCCTCTTTGGTGCAAACTTCTAATGGAGCTGCTATGATCTATCTGCAACAAAAGGAAGACAAATGGAGGAATCTTAGCAGGACGGCAGCATTATAACAATAAAATAAACTAGAACAGAATTTAGTATGAACAAAGTAAGAAAAGTTATAGCTACATTGCGGATAATTTTTGACTTACCCTAGTATAATAGATTTGGTTTTAAAATTTTAATTATGAGCTTAATTACCATCCTTCTTTTTCAGGTGATTCAAATGCGAGATCTGCTTAAGAGAGGAATTGGAGTCCACCATAGTGGAATACTACCTATTCTTAAAGAAATTGTTGAAATGTTATTCCAAAAAGGTTTTGTAAAGGTAATTTTTTAACAACTTTTCTTCTATAATAATTCTAACAAATATTCTATAAAAATAAAAAATTTTTTATAGCTCCTTTTTGCAACAGAAACATTTGCTATGGGTGTAAATATGCCTGCTCGAACAGTGGTTTTTGATTCAATTCAAAAATTTGATGGAATCTCTCAACGAATATTTAATCCTGCAGAATATATTCAAATGGCTGGAAGAGCGGGACGTCGAGGTTTAGACACGATAGGAACTGTAATTTTACTATGTAAACATAGAATTCCTCCGCTAAATGATTTGCAGAATGTGATGCTAGGTAATTAATATTATAGCATAAATATTGTGTATATATATAATTCTGACCCTTAGCTATATCGATATTGTGGAAGCGACATAACCTATTCCAAATTTAGATGAGAAATGCATACCATACTATTCCACATTTTCTGCCTCCCGTATAATCTCTAGTTTATTATTTATTTTAAGCTGAAGAGAAGTTGCTGTTGATATTATGGGATGGAAGAGAGCAAGTATGGATGCAGCAAATAAAGAGAGCCTTTGGATGCCAAATGCTGAAAAGGAGACGTTTCGGACAAAATTTTATTTGTCCATCCTCAGTCCTTGCTACAAAATATATAGAAATTTAAATAATACAAAACGGATGCGAAAATTCAATTACAATAAGATCTTACTAGGCTTATAATTTAATTAAGAACAGAATTGTCATTGTTGTTGCAGCACAAATTTGTGCACATGTATATTTTTTTATAAAAACGGGCGAATGTTTAATACATTATTATTTATTTTTTATTTTAAGGTCTTTTTCGGCATCTATGGCCATTTAGGTCCCGTCCCTATTTGTCTATATTGATTGGTAGCCAATTGAATATAAATGAATTTTTGTCGCCTGGGACGGGATGTGAATCCGCAACCCTTGGTATAAATGGCCAGGCTGCTAACCACTAAACCAAGGCCCGGGGGCATCCTTAGTTTATATAATTAATATTTGGCTATTTTTGTTGTTTAGCCCATAAAAATCTCGACATCAAATTATTGATATGATCACAATACTTTCTTTATATAATATATATGTAAAACAAAGTAAAAATTCATTCTTTAACTCTAAAAAAATAATTTTTTTTTCTAGGAAGGCCTGATGTTTTAACTTCACAATTTCGACTCTCCTATCCTATGATTTTAAGTCTTTTAAGAGTTGAGAAAATTTCAGTCGAAGGGATGATGACTCACTCGTTTAAAGAGGTAAACTAAATAATTTGAAGAAATTTTGTTTTAATTGAAGGCTCATTACTCTTTAGAAATAATTAAAAGTCCCGTGCCCCTGCCATGAATGCCGTCGGCAGTAAACGGACTTGCACACTTACACCCCTTAATACAAATGTTTTTATTTCCTACGCTCCTTGTCTTAGAATTGAATTTTTATTTAATTTTATTAATGAAATTTCTATAATATTTAGGTTCGACATTTAAGTAGTCAAGCAACTCATAGGAAGAAATTACTTGATGTTGAATATCAAATTACAATGAATGATCGAAAACGAGCTCATGGGCCACATATTGAGGATTTAGAAGAATTCTTTAAAATGGCAGATATTTATTTAAAAGCATGGCGTGAGTTACGGCCTTTTATGTTGGCACACGTTAGCGCTACTAAACTTCTTGTACCTGGAGCTGTTCTTCTTGTCACATTTGAACATCATGTGAATAAACTTGGCATATTACTCGGAATAGATACTAAATCAAAAGAACCAATATTTAAGGTAAACAAGATGAAATATTAAGAATTTTCAAATAAAAGCAGATAAGCTTCATTCTTAATAAATTTCTAATATATATATTATATATATATATATTCTTATATATCTTATTTTAGGTTTTAGTTCTAAACGATGTCGAACAAAGAAGTAAAATTGAATTCAATGACTCTAAAGAGAAATCAAGCTTAAAAGATGATTGGTACAAAATGCTGGCTATAGCAAATTGGAGGAAAGTATTTATTCCTGAAGGAATAGGCGGACATACGATTCTTTCAGTAAAAGCTGCTGACATCTTTGAAGTTTCAAATATGCGGCCCTTTAAACTAAATATTGAAACAATTATTAGAGATTGGGAGAATAGGCAAATTCCCCGATTCAGGTATTGATTCAGATTTTCTTTTTAAAACATTTTTGTGTTTTTACTTTATCTTAGCTATGTACAGTGAGGGACAATATTAAGTCCCACCCATGAGTTTTCTACTTGTGATTATTTAAAAAAAAAAAATAAAAAAAAAGGGTGGGGACAAATATTGTCCCTCACTGTACTATAAAAAATGTTGAGATTTTGATGGAAATTATGAGGAAGTCCTTATCCGTAAATTAGTGAACCAAATATTTTAAGAGTGAAAGAGATACAGAGGTTGTAATTTGATCTTCAAGTTAGGTACCGTGGGCGCCACAAGTGTCTGATCTGCTCGAGAGTGGAGCCTGGATCAAACCAATATTTTTAAAATAAATAAATCATCTTTTTTTAATCCAACAGAAAGGGAAAAGCTACTTTTAATATAACACTTCAGAAAGCTAAGAATTTTGGTTGTCTCAGCTCAGAGTTCCACTTTCGATCAGCTTAGGCAGTTGTGGCGCCCACTGTACCCCCAAAACACCCAACAGGAAGCTTTTGAATAAAATCGGCCAAAGAGTACTAGTACTATGTACTTTTTCAGTTTTTATTAGATTCTCTCCAACAATTTTGATTAAAATTCATAAATAAATTATAGATCCACTTTAAAATCTGTATATATATTTGCCACAACATTGTTTGAAGCATACCTTACTCTTGTACGCCATATAAAAAATCTGATGTGACTGGTCGTACAGCACACAACTTTCTCTTTCCTTAGGTAATCGAAAGTTGTGTTCTGTTCTTTCACACCAGATTTTTTAAACTTTCGATCCCCAAAGCTAATAGAACGAAAGTTTTATAAAGTGCGTTCTTTAATAAAAACAAAATGTTTTAATTTTTAAATTTATAGGGATAATCCTCCTGGCCAAACATGCGCAGCTGCAATTCAGGAATTAACTCAACTTACAATGAAAGTACGAGAAGAACCTCCGAATTGGGTTGACTTATCTAAAGATTTGCCTGTAAAAACAATTGACATCATCCAAAATCTTGAAACCATGTCAAATTTAAGACATCATTTAGTCAATTCTCCTTATGTTGCAATTGCAAATTTTGAAGAACAGGTATAAAGTATTTTTTTTCCTCTTTATTAACATAATGATATTTAATAAAATAAACTTTTTTTTTTAGTTTAAAGAAGTTTTTCATCATATGGACTTATTGAAACAAAGAGAAAATTTACAATATTTGCAATCGGATAAAGCCTTAAGTCTTTATTCTGATTATGAAAGTCGTATTAAGGTTCTTCAATATCTTAAATATATCACTGAGACTAATACAGGTGACAATTTTATTGTTTATGTATATATATATAACGGAAATACTGAAGTGAAGAACTGATGAATTGGACAAGAAAAGCTATAAATATTCTTACAATTTAATATTTATCAATTGAAAAAACCGACAAAAGATAGGATTCCGCCGGGAGTCGAACCATGTATCTCCAAATGGACCCAAATACGGTGCCACAAATTTCTCCCTCGCCCAAGCGCAAGATGGAGATCTAGATGGACTAATTGAGAATTATTTAATTAGTCCTAGATAGACTAATCCATCTAGATCAGCGTATTCCAAAAAGGGAGGCGCGGACTAGTCTAAGGGAGGCGCAGCGAGCAATTTTCCAAATGATTTCTAGTTTTATAAATAGGAATAAATAAAAAAATATTTTTCTATAAATTTATTGTGTTCTATATCTTTGTGGTTGCAAGTATGTATGGCTGTTGACACGCTTCAAGCCTGAGGATGATCGTATATCTGACCGAAACGTCACCTTGAAGTGATTAATAAACGAAATAAACGTAGTTGGGCAATCGCTCTTTTCTTTATTCCTTACTACGAAATAATTTTGGCTGCATATGTCTTGGAATTTTTTTTTTTTTTGACTCCACCTTAATATAAATTTATATTTTTTAGCATAAAAAATTTTTGTTTTTCTATTTACAAAAGGGAGGGGGAGGCGTCATTCGACTAAATATTTTTAAGGGAGATGTTGTAACATAAAGTTTGGAAACTACTTGTCTAGATTGCGCCTGGTCGAGTGAGAAATTTGTGGCACCGTATTTGGGTCCATTTTATCTGATTACTAAAAGTGCATTCTGAGTGAATTCAAATACCCGAATGCCGTGCAGTGGTCCAGTGGTTAGGGCACCAAGAACAAATTGGTGATCCATGGTCCGACTCTCGGCTGCACCCTAACTTTTGTCGGTTAATTGAATTGATAAATATTAAAATTGTATGAATTTTTTTCGCGGATTACTTACATATGCTATATTCTGTTGGATCAAATAATATTATTCAAATAAAATTCAATATTTTATTTTTCTTTCAGTGGAGCTAAAAGGCCAAGTGGCTTGTAATATGCGAAGGCATGAACTTATCATTACTGAACTTGTTTTTGGAGATATTTTAACGAATTTGGAACCTGCTGAGATTGCTGCCCTTCTATCATGCTTAGTTTTTAAAAATAAAACAAATGTTGATCCTGTATTACCTAAGACAATGAATAAGGTAAAATACAAATTATAATTTTTTTTTCTAAATCTTTTCGCTCAGGCAAAACATTTTGCTCAATGCCAACGCACACCGAATAGGCGAAATAGGCAAAATGGGCGTTGGCATTTTTTGCTCAATTGCAGAACATTTTGTCCAATGCCAACCAATGCACACCGATTGAGCAAAACGCTCAATGGCAAAACATTTTGTTCAATGATGTCGAATCATGCTCAATTGTGTTTTTGACCCATAGAAAAGCATTGAAAAAACGTCTGGTTCGAAAACGTTTTTGCTCAATCGGTGTGCGTTCAGCCTAAGACCATATAGACTTTAGCGATAATTTTATATTCTTAAATAAAATACTAATTAAATTATTCTCTTTAAGCCTATGATAGCTATTACAAAAGTGTCGGAAGAAATTGAAAAAGCAGAAAAATTATTTAATGTTGCACAAGATGGAATTGCAGATGAAAAAGCCATTAATTTCGGATTGGCCCAAGTAGTATATGCTTGGGCTAAAGACGAGGTAATTTGCATGCTGTGAATGATTATATTTTACAAACGAGAAGAGAAAAATATAGGGGGAATTATACTAAACGTATGAAGGATATCTAATCTTTATATATATATACATTGCGTTAAGGTGATTTAGTTCCACTTGGTTTTTTGATCATAGCTTCCATATTACTGTACCGATCGGAATGAAATTTTTTTTGCAGATGTATAATACGCTTTTATGTTTATTAACAGAACCTCCAGTCTATATGTCGAATTTTAAAATGGTTATAATGAAAAATTTGAAAATTTACTGTTTAAAAGTGTTAAGGTGATTAAGTTCCACTTTAAAACTTTATTTATTTATTTATCAACAATAAGATTTTAACAACTCTAGTAATTAATGGTCACTCATAGATTAATTAACTTGGAAAGAGAATTAACTAGCTTAATAAGCTGCTGCGACAGGATTCGATCCCAAGACATGTGAATAGAGATTTTTCGCTTGTCGACAGTGGGGAACTGTCGGCAATCACGGTAAACATAGCGGTCCTTAATGAGAATGAAATCGGGCAAGTACGGAGGCCATTCCAAAATAGGGATATTTTGACTTGAAAGCGACTTCTTTGTGTTTGCGGACGAGTGAATCTATGCATTATCTTGAATAAAAGTTAAATTAACAGTATGAAAAGCGGTTCAAATATGACAATCACCTTAACTCACTGATATATATATATATATATATATATATATATATATATATATATATATATAGGTGGGCCGAAAAAACTCTTTTTTTTATTTTGAAGTACCGCGGAAGGGTTACGAATTATCAAAATCAGTTGACATGGGCGTAACTAGAGAATTTGGCTGGGGGGCGGGCGCCCCCTAGTTACGCCCATGTCAGTTGACATCTACCGGTCGCGCATAGGTCCAAAAATGTGACAAAATATGAAAAACTAAGATTATTTTTTTAACTTTTGAATTCATGCCATAATAAAACACAATGTTCTCTTATGTTCAAAAATAAAAATACTGTAACTATTAAGTTAAAAAAAGAATATTAAAGATATAAAACAAAACTCGTAAAAATGTAACTTTTTCATTATTTTGTCAAATTTTTGGACTTATGCGCGACCGGAAGATATCAAATGATCTAAACCAAATTAAAGTACAATTTTTTTAGGCTCTTTCTGAAGACGTTACAAACTATTACATTACGAAAACATTTAAATCAAAAATTAAAAAAAATAATCTCAAAAATGAAGTTTTTTTCATATTTTGTCAAACTTTAGGGCCTATGCGCGACCGGAAGATGTCAACCGATTTTGATAAATTTTTTTTTGTCTATAAAATTGGAAAAATTTTCCGCTCATATACAACTTCAAAATAATGAAATAAGTTTTTTCGGCCCACCCGATATATATATATATATATATATATATATATATATATATATATATATATATATATATATATATATATATATATATATATATATATATGGGCATTCCAAACTTATGGAAAATATTTTTTGGCATCCCTAATTTACACATTAATATGACAAATAATTTGATCTCTAGATATCTAGCAAATGAATTTTTTGAAAATCAGTTTCCTTTAAGGTCACATCTTCTCTTGTTTGTGAAATACATCTACCAGGGTATTTAACTAGACCTCAAATTATCGTTTAATGATTTGATTTTTTAGCCATTCTCAAATATTATGAACCTAACCGATGTTCACGAAGGTTTGATTGTGCGATGTATCCAACAACTACATGAGACGCTAAGAGATGTTAAAAAAGCTGCTCGACATATACGGAAATCCTACGGTAGAGCAAAATGGAGCATGCGGCGACTGCGATTAAACGTGATATTATATTTGCCCCCAGTTTATATACATTACAATTGCCACACAAATTAATATCTAATTAATACAGAAAATCGATTTTAATTCATTGTCAAAAATAAAACAAATTTGGTTAAATCAAATGATGAGTTTATTTCAAGATCTTTGAAGACTTCTTTTTTTAGAGGATTAAATACATGGAAAATATAAAAATGAAAAAAGTTTATGCAAAATTTGTTACCTCAGTTTGTAATCCGAAATTCCAATTTAAATCTATGATAATTAAGAAAAAAGATTATATATATTTTTAATTATTTATTTTTTTTAATTGTAAGAATTTACATTAATTTAAAAATAAATTGTAAATTTAATAAAATTGATGAATTTCAAAACAAACTAACTTTATTTTGAAAATATTTTTATTTAAACAAAATTATATTTAAAAATGTCAAATTCGCTACCTGCCATT